>PVJA010052019.1:0-12568 GCA_004027025.1 Myocastor coypus
AGTGCTTAGCAGCTATCTTTGGATAAGGATGGGGTAGGGTCTGGATCGTTTTTTAATTTCCATACACTTGCCAAAATCCAATTTTAAGCTATAAACACTTTAACAGGATTATGAGATTCCTGAAAATTAAACTCCAGCATATCTCTACATGAATGAGTGAATGAACAAATGAATAAGTGTTGCAAATAGGAAATTTTCTGCCCCACAGCCACCCATTCCCGAGCTGGCAGAGGTTTTGCCCTTACACCACAGGCCTCCATGCCTCGGCTCTGAATGACTCACACAGGTTGGTGAGAGGGGTCGGAGCACAGCTGTGAACTGGGCCACCAGAGAGCTGAAACCATCTCTGAGCTGCTAAATATCTCCAGCAGTGTGGTGAGAGACTGATCAGAGGCTGTCATTTCTTTAACTTTTTTCGCTGCCTCAGGTACCGAAAGGACACCTACAATGCTGAAGCAAGGGCAGAGTGACTTTGTTTTATCCTTTCTGTAGAGAGATTGGCAGAGATTGGAGCCAGAAAGAAGGAGGAGAGAGAAGGGGGAAGAAAAACCATTAATATTTAACATTAGGCCTAAACAAGTTCAGTTACAGCTTCAGCTAGAATATCAGATTTTTATGCCGCCTGTTCCTACACAGACAGACACAAGCATGATGGATCCAGCTGCTTACCTCTGTGCATAATATGGAATGGCACAGGTATGAATTTTTAAACCACTACATGCCACTCAGCCTGGCTGACATTTCTTAATTATAGAAGTATCAACTGGTTTTTGTTGTCCAACAGGGGTATAGTCCTGAGTGGTGTGACTCTGGTAATAGCTCTGCATGAATTTGCAGCACTTGCTGGGATTGTACAGATCACACTGAGTGTGAAAGTCCTGACATTCATGGGCTGGTTGCAACTCTGGGGTGGTAAGACATGAGGGGAGCCCCAGTGTCAGGCCAGGGTGTTGCATGCCTCTCACTTGCCGGATGGGTCTGCACCTGGCTCATGCTACAGGCCCCTCGCACTCTGAATGCGATTGACTTGTCTTAGGCTCATTCACTCGGGTTTGAATGAATGAATTCCAAAATACGCTCTGTGCCAGACCTAGGATATGGACTTTTAAGAGTATGTGTGTAATTTTACTTTACAATTTTTGATTAATACCTAAAGAAATGCCTTGCTCTTTATTAACATACAGGTGCAAAACTAAAGAAAACAGCAACTACTCTTCTTTAAATCATATGAATAATATGGGAGCAAAGCTGTCTCGGTTGAGGACAAAAACATTGTGTTTGTGACTCTTGATAATCTACCCATTGGTTAATGGACCCAGAACCCTCTTGACACATTACACATCCACATAACAGAGCAGATTTTTGCATTAGGATTCCTGACTTAGCTGAAAAGTGTGAAAAATCAGATGCAGCGGAGAGTTCTCCATTGAGTACAAATGTGAGGATCAAGAGTAAGTTATTCCAACTAAGGCAGCATTCATTTGAATTTAAAATGGTCCTTCCTGGTAATCTCATTTTGGATAGTGGCATACAAATCAATAGAATTTTTTAAGAATATTAATTCCATTTTATTGGAGGGCTTCCTACTCAATATGCGGAAGAATAGAAGCTGGTATCTAATCACATTTGGAGAGCTCTGAGAGTTGGGGTGAGTTTAGAAATGCAGAGAAGTTTGGAAACAAGATAAGTAACTCATAGTTACTTTTTTTTTTTTAGGGAAAATAAACCAATGGTTTCTAAAAAGAAAAAAAAAATTGAAGGTCAAAGTCAATTCCCACTCTTTCAGGGTACTTTGTGCTGCTTAGATATCTTTGACAACTTGTCACATTTGACTCAATTTCTGCCTCTATCATTTGAACATAATATATGACAATATAAAGATGTATTCAATGCACATATAGTTGATTCTGTTCAACTGTACAGTTAATGCATTCTCGTGTGTATTTCATCACAACTAAAATGCTGAAATATTTCACATTGTTACAAAAAGATGTTCTAGGTGTATAATTAGTCCCTGTTTTAGCATCTAATCTGACTTAAGAATCTCCTGAACAAAGGTCAGTTCCAGCTTGGACACATCCAAAAACAGAATGCTCTCAGTGTCCTGAGCAGGGGAGGGGCTATGGCCCAGCAGCCAGAAGTTAAACCACACACAAAGTAGAACAGATTCCTTACCTGAACAGGTGCCAGCATAAGGAGCAGCACTGTCCACAGAAGTCAAAAGTGGCAGTAGCCCAGTGTCCATTGAGATGGGCACTCCATTGTGTGAAGTCACGTAGAAGGCCACACGACTCAGCTGGGAAGGAGTGGAATTGTGACATGGACTACAGCATGGGTGGGCCCCAAATGTATCACACTAAGTAAAGTCGCACAGTGCAAGGTGTGATGGGATTGCACTTTTGTGGGCTCCCTAGAGTAGCCAAACTCAGAAATTCAGAAAGTAGAAGTGGGATCGCTGGGACAAAAGAAATGTACTTTTAGGGAGTTATTTTTTAAATTTTTAAAATTCATTTTAGTGAGAAAATAAAATAACAATGAAACAATTTCAAAACGGGTTAAGTGGGCAGTTGCAATAATTAATACAATGCATATTGTTGTCTTTGTACTGGTTATTCAGAAGACAAGATGCAGACGTGAATCTTTTGTAAGCAATACTAGCACAAACCTTTCTTCTCACTGAACTAAGAGAAAGCAGCTGTATATCTATCCTATGATATATATATATAGATATATATATATATAGATAGATATAGATATAGATATATAGATATATACCAAAATAGTCCTTTATTTACATCTCCCTTTTTGTTTTTATGTTTGTTTGTTTTTTTGAGACAGGGTCTCGCTATGCAGTTCAGGCTGGCCTTGAGCTCACTTTGATAGCCCAGGCTGGTCTCGAACTCGCACTGATCCTCCTGCCTCAGCCTCCTGAATGCTGGGATTACAGGCGTGCACCACCACGCCCGGCTCCTTTTTGTTTTGTTTTGTAGAGAGTAATTATTTAATAGGAACAGAGTTTGATCTTGGAAGTGTAACATTGTTTCAGAGAGGGGCCAGGTAATAGTGGTGCAACAACTAGTAACAACGTAAATGCAATTTGCATAATTCTGCCAAACCGTGCAGCTAAGATAGCCTCGGGTACTTGTATTTCAGCACAAGTACAAACAATGGAAAGAGCGATGCTAAGCAAGACGTCTTGCGATCTTCCTTCTGTTGCATCTGACACTATCTACACTGTGTGCGCAACTACCTTCTACTTTGCGCTGTTTTCCTTCGTGCATGCGTGCGTGCATGTGTGTGTGTGTGTGTCTGTGTGTCTGTGTGTGTTAGGGGAGGTCTGCCAGGGCTTGAACCCGTGGACCTTTCCAGTGAGCTACCTACCCAGGCCTTTTAAAAATTGCTTATTTTGGACATGTTCCTAAGTCCCTATACCGCCTGTGGGGGCTCGAGCTTCCGATCTTCCTGTCCCCGCCTCTCCGGGTGCTGGGATTACAAATCTGAGCCCCTGAGCTGCTCTCCGGAAGGGGTGGGCTTGATCACAGCGTTTCCTAAGTAGAAGTGGATTGACTTTGTCATGAGCCTTTTCCAAGGGCCGAGGTCTGTTCAGGGTGCCGTTAGGGTTTTTCCCGTGCGTCTTCCTGTAAGCTGTGGTTTGGAAGCCCCACCTGTTAGCTTGCGGTGCGCCTGGCACCGCGCCAGCCCACTGCTTCCTTTCAACTCACCGGGCCCTAGGAAAAACTGTATGAGCCTGCGAACTCCTTCTTCTGTATTTTCTCTTTCTTCGGAACACTTTGCCTTCTCTATTTTTCTTTTACTTCCAAAACGTATATCTAGTTTAAAAATATAAGGCGGAAACACTCTTTCTGGTAAGGTGAACTAGTCTTTGTTATGTTTACTGTTCTGTGTGTGCGAATACCTAGAGCACGCTTGGAAATTACCAGTGATGCCGTGAGACTTGAGTCTAATGTCCGCTTTAATGTAGTTGACTCACATAATACAATAAAATCTGACTAATTCTGAGTAATGATGAAAGTTAGACTACTGTGATTTCTTGAAAAATGAAAATCATTGACTAATGTTGAAAATAATTAAGTTTCCTTCCTTTCAAATTCCGTGTGTATTGCAAACAGAGACTAATTGATTAATGAGAAAAGGTACGGGAATATAATTCAAACTATTCTGACATAATAATAAAACGAATGGTCTTTAACATAACTGCTTAGTGCATAGGCTCAGAAACGGAAAGCACCTAGAGGAGTGGCCTCGCTGCCCTAACTTTGAAGTTTGAGACTTCCTCCTAGGAGAGCGGGCTGCATCTCCTGGCGCTGTTTCTGCCTCGGGGAAGTATCTTGCACACCCTCTCTATCGCTGCCTCTCAGCACCGCAGCTGCTCTTCACCGTCCTCACTTCTCGTGCTCTTCCCAATGTGAGCTTTGGTCTTGCGAAGTTGTTTATATTCATTCAAACCTTTTACGCTTGTTCGTCCTGGCTTTCCAGCTGCCCCCTTCCCCATCTTCCCCATCTCGGGCCCTTATCCTCACGTCCTGCTCTTCTGAGATTCTGTGTCTGTGTGTGGCATGGAGATGAGGCCTCGTTTCCCTAGACATAGCAGCCATAGTAAATAGCCCGAGCACTCAATGTATACGTGGCCCTTCCTACACAGCCTACAGCCTATGGGATGGCTCATGGTCACATCTCCTGCTCGCAGACGGGGAAACAGAGGCTGAGCTTGCTTCCTGTGACTTCCCTGAGAGCCTCCAGGGAAGGTCAAGGCAATATGAGCTACAGGGCTTATATTTTATATATGTCTAAGGCCATTTTACCAACTTTCTGCCTCGTCAGTAAGTCTTACACATTCAGCTTTCTAATGGCTGTTGAACTTATTCATCTCTGTTCTGCACGTCTTCTACAACCTTAGCTCTATCCCTTACAGTTTCAATTGGAATATCTCTTGATTTGCTTTCAGCTTCACGTCAGATTCATTATCTTAACTGCTGTGAGGGCCGCCTAGCTCTCAACTACTTTCCTACCCATCTTTCTCCCTTCCTTTCTCCCGTGGAGTATCTTTCTCCTGCTTAAACCTTGAGAGGGTTCCATCTTGTCTCCCAACCAAGTCCAAGTTCCTCCACCCTTTATGTTCGGTTGCTAAAGGTTTTTCAGAGGACTACACATCCACATTCATCTTCGTGCATCATTTCCAGTGGTATCAAACTGCCAGAATGTGTCAGTGGCTCATGCACGCCTGACCTCGCGCTACAGCAGGTCGCTCCTTCTCCACCTGCCACCTCCTCCTCCGGGCTAACTGCCTGTTTCTTTTCAGCCTGTGTGCCACCATTACCACATGTCTCTATCTTGCTGTGTTTCTGGGGTACTATGGCATCCAGACTTTTTCAAAGCCTCTTGAGATAGTTACCAAAGGCATTGGAAGGATGTGCCAGGTGATTACAGTGGAAATCTCTTCCACCGTGTCACCTGCAGGCTTCCCTTGGCCTCTTCCTTATCCCTCCTTTGTTAGTTACATCATTCACCAGTGCTTTTCCACAGCAGCACCAAAGTGCCTTGGTCTTCTTTCTTAAAACTTCCCAGGGAATATGGCCGCCAAGGGCAACATGCATCCTCTTTCCTGATCTTTATTTCTGTCCTTCCCTCAGAACTTTTATTTGATAGGAAAGACACAGCTCAAGTTCTGGTCCACATATAAAAGCCAACATCTGCATCTCTAAAAATAAAACCCAAACTGTTTACAGGTGCAATGGACCTACTATAGCAATGACATTCCTTTTCAATGAATTCAGAAGCTTCTAGAAGGCTCTGCTAAATCTTCCCAGTGTTTCCATTGCCTTTTGATCTATCTCAGTATAATTTGTTTTACTTCCCAGAACTTCATTAAAAAGTAAGAATATGTTTCCTATTATTTATATCTATTACTTACCAAGATGTCATCATACTTAGCATCTACTCTCCTTTTCATTAAGAGTGTCCATTGTGATTCAGTTAGAATATTGGTTACACAAAGTCTGCGGGTCTTTAAGAGAGTATCTTTTGGGGGAAAATGGCCTTCCTCCGATGGCTGCCTCCCTGACTCTGAAATGCAGCCCTTCTGGAAGCCATGGCCTTCTGAAATTGGAATTTATTAAAGTTTTGCTGCACCCTCACAGAAAATTTACAATGTTTTCCCTGCGCGTGCTGAAGGAGCCATGAAAAGACAATGAAAGCTGTGTGTGTTTTAGAGAGGGGCGATCAGAACACCCCTGCCAAGACTGGCTTTCTTCCCCTAAGTTAATGGAATTTTTATGTAAGAGTTCTGGCCTTCAGCTCCTTCACCAGTAAGCTGAGAATTAGATCCTCATGCCGCCAGCTTCTGCCCTGTTAGCCTAGCAGACTTGCCCCATGGCCAGCAAATCCCGCGACCTGACCTCAACCGCCCTCTCCCATCCGGCCCTGGTCACCACCACCGTTACCGGATCCCTGCAATGGATTCCTGAGCAGCTGGCCTACTTCTGTCTTCGCTCTCTTCCTCACTCTGCCTTCGAATTGGCAGCCAGAGTCTACATATTAAAACATGAATCACTTATGCTTTCCTACTGCCTGGAGCCTATAAGCTCCCCAGTGTGCTGCGGCAGGAGCCAGCGTTGGCACTGCGCCTACAGGGCCAGACCTTGGCTCCTGTCTGCACCACCTTTCCCCCCCACACACACCCACAGGCACCCACTTACGCTTACACCCACAGGTCCTCTTGTGCTTTTGTCTTAATGTTCGGTCCTTCGCTCACTTTTCTCCAGATGCATCGCACTGCCTGTTCCTTGCTAAGCCAGCTGTATGCTGGGCCTATGTGCCTGCTTCCTCCTCTGCCTAGAAAGGTGTCTGTGTGTGCCCAGGAGTCACTCCTTTATTTTATTTATTTATTTGTTTGTTTGTTTGTTTGTTTGTTTATTATTAGTATTTTTTTGGTGGGGGTACCGGGTATTGAACTCAGAACCATGAGCTTACAAGGCAAGCGGTTATAGGAGTCGCTCCTTTATTTACATCAATTCTGACTCAAAAACGACCTCCTGAGTGAAGCCTTCCTTAGCGACCCTCCAGAGACGGCCAGCCACACCCTCTGGACCCTGAAGCCAACAGCTCCTGCTCCCGTGCCGCCATTTCCCTTTAGCGCTTGCCTGTCTAACACGCTGCGCGCTCCGCGTGTGGATCCTCTCGCTTCTGCCCCCTGTGACGTCAGCACGGCGGAGAGCCGGCAACTTTGTGCTCTGTGCTCCTCTTAGTGCCCTGTGCACACAGAATGTGGGCCTGACACATGATGCGTGCTTCATAACTTTTGTGTCACAACTTCCTACCCGCTCGTTGATTCCAGGATTCAATGCAATCATTCATGTAAACAGCCTGCTACTCAGTGACCACTCCGTCCTATTGCTTTTCCAGCTTACTGAAGCAACTGTTGTCTTTAAGATGACTAAACAAAGCTATAGAAATAACATCTTCAGCACACTCCTGAAGCAATTGGTTCTTTTGGGGAATCAGGTGGACTTACGCTTAATATAGCACTATCAAGTATCAGCCGTTATTCTGCGGGCAAGGGGTTCACCCCTCAGCCTCAGTGTGTCCCCCGTGGGTAAAGGGATAATCAGCATCCCCCCCTCCCCTGAGAGTGAAACCATACCATGCACAGAGACTGCCCAGCACCCTATCAGCATATATGTAGCACTCAGCAATCCACAGCCACTAATAGAAAACTTATTCAATGTCTCACCCTGTGAGAGTCGGAGGTCGCCCGCTGTGATGAACTTGGAGTCAGTGGGTTTTCTCTTCATTTTTAGCTCCAGTACTTTCTATCTTGGTAACTTTGACAAAATAACATAACCTCTCTGCACCTCAACTGTTTTTTTTTTTTTTTAATCAAGTAAGTTTTAATCATCATCTTGCCAGGAGTCTAATAAATAATGTCAGAATAACACCCACGCAAGAGCTATTCATCAAGGCGAGACCATTTAGTTTCTCTTTGGAAAAACTGTTATGAATTCTACTAGTGAACTAACTAGCATGACATTACCAGTGTGAGTTTCAAATTCTGGAAAAAATGAATAAATAAAGATGGGCTATTTTATTATAATTATGAATGATCTTCGCCTTTCAGGACCTTTTCTGCCTTCTCCCAAGTAGCAGCGCTCAGATGAGTCACATTTTCTTGCCTAATGTCAAACTAAAGGCCTATGAAAGCCTACAAAGGCCTCTGTCCCTCCGTGTGTGTGTGTGTGTGTACATGTATACACATCTAATAAAATACATGACATCCACATAAACTTAAATTCTACCTAAAGAACAAAAAGTGTAATACATTAATACATGAGGTTTATTACAGAATTATTCCCCATTTACAGGAAACTCAAACTGATCATGCTGTCCTTGGTTTGATCGATCTCACAGCCTTTCATGGATGCTCCTGTCTCCCTGTGTGACAGCCTTTGGGATAGTTCATCAGTTATCCTGAAACTGGGTCTCTGTTCGCTTGCTTCCAGTCCTACATGTTGTCCTCTGAAGAGGCAAATTACTGTCACAGAGCCCCATCCTAAACAGAATCTAGTGAGGAACAGATCAGTCACTGCTTTGGGTTCTGTTCCTCACATGCTGTGTGATACATGAAGCTGTTGGTGCTTAATTTCTTTCTTTTTTTTTTCTCAAATAATTTTATTTATTTTACAATAATTAATATATTACATATTGTTAATTTCACCATGAAGTTCAATCAACATTTACAACTGCTGACTGCCATAGATGGATAGGACTTCAGAGGCCTGCTTGGCCACTCCTTGCAATGCCAGCAATGATCCGTTGGCTAGAGGCAGTGCAGCTCCGCATTCTGTCTGAGCCCTGGCTGAGGCTCTGCCCCTTGACTCCAGACCTTGCTGCCGACCTCCTGTAGAGATTGTCCATGGGGTTCCGTGTCCAATGCCTGCAGTGACAGGGACAGAGCACACCTTCGTGCTGCGACAGAGGCAGAACAGCTCTGAATTTTGTGTGGCACAGATATGGAGGAAACTGACTTCAGGGTGGCATTTAAACATTGCTATCTACGCAACTCCTGCATTTTAATCATAAACTCATCTGTATTAAAATGCTTCCCTGTGCATTAAATTGGGTCCCTTTGACACAACTACACAGAAATAATGGCTTACTGCTGCATCCCCATGACAGTGCAAGTAAGCCCTCGTTTTTTAAGGTGAAATGCCAAAGGTAGATTTTCACATGACTTTCATCACTCAGATTTAGTTGGCTTGTGTTTTCAAAGATCGAGTAAAATTTAAATTATTCTTAATTCAAAGGAAATTCTAAAAGTTGTGACATGCCTGGATAACTTAGAATTTGAACACCGAGTTTAGCCATCATGTGAGACAAATGTCATTAATTCTTTTTTTCTTTTGTTCTTTTCTCCAGAACCAGGGATTGAACTCCCATGGCAGGTGCCCATGCCACTGAACTATCTCCCCAGCCCCTATTAATTCTTTAGGTGTGAGAAAATATTGCATTTACCTTTAAAAGCACATACTGATATATTTACTAATATAAACTTCAGATTCATTTGAAAATTATATTGTAGGCAAAGGAAATACTAAGTAGGAAACCGGTAAGATTAGCCAAGAGGTAATTGTGGAAGAGAGACAGAAGACACACGATAGATTCACTTATCTGTCTGCTTTTGTATATGCTTCAAATTTTCCAGATAAAGAATTAAAACAATGTTTCTCATCCTTAACTTCTAATATGACTACAGAAATCTTCAGTGAAGGTGCAGTATATCACAAGGAAGCAAAGATTTTAATACTCACATTTAGGAGATAGAAATCATGTTTCTTGGTCCACAGAGATAGTTCAGCGGTCTAGTGAACAGGTGGAAGGATCTGAGTTCGATCCCTGGTGCTATATGCCATGCCAGCCCCACCCCAGGCACACAGAGCCAGCCACCAAGACAGGGCATGGTGGCACAGCTCTATAGTCCCAGTGCTGGGGAGGCTGAAACAGGAGGATCATTATGAGTCCGAGTTGCCCACTGAGGTCCTGTACTAAATTCATAAAATTAAAAAGAAATGTTTCTCTTGAGGTCTAACACTCACTTGTTTTTCTTCATATTCTTTTTTATTCATTTTTAATTCAGTTTATTGGTATAATTTAGGTATCCATAATAGTCGCATTAACCATAGGCAGTCTGTACATATTCATGATACATCTTAGTCGCTCTTTTCTCCCATTTCCTTCCCCACCCTGCAACCTCTCTTGCCCTTCTCATTTAAAAGACTTGTATCCATTTCATTCTTTTGTCTTCACTTTTTCTCCCCACACAGTCCCTTTTCTTTTTGAACAGTGTCTTCCTATATCACAATATCTGTTGGACAATTGTGATTCTTAGTTACACTTTCAGCTTCTCACACCAGAGAGACAATGGGATAGTTACACCTATGTGTTTGATTTATGTCACTTCAGAGTATAGTCTCAAGGTGCATCCGTTTAGCCAGAAATGTCTCAGACGGATCTTTCTGTGTGGCTTAGTAGCGTTCCATTATACAAACCCCCCAGCTTCCCTATTCATAAGTGAGGTAAGTCAGACCGATATGTGTAAACAGCTATTGTCCCCCTAGTGTGAGAAACTCAATAAGTCAGTAAGATCCAAAATGTGTGATAGATATTACAAATCAAGAAGAAACTGTTCAAAGGGAAAGACAATCTGCGATGGATGAAAGGTGAAAGAAAGGATGGGAAAAAGATTATATATATATATGCACGGTAGTTAAAATAGTTGAACATCTAGTTTCTCTTAGTTCACTGAATAGAAAGACTTGTGCTAATATCTTTTGGGGAGGATACCATGTACTCTGAATAGTTATTACAAAAACAACAGTTCACAATGTACTAATTATTGTAACTCTCCTACTAATCTGTTTTGACACTTTTGCTATTATTTTAATTTTTATTTCTTCTGTTTAAAATTAAAAAACCCTCTTTTGTCTATTTATCAGGTGACACAGGTTTGGGCTATTTCTAAGATTTAGCTATTGTGAACTTTGCTACAATAAACGTGGCTGTGGAGAATGCTTTTAATTCTTTTGGGAGCATGGCTGTTTTCACTATGTTGATTGATTCTTGTTATACAGCTTCAAAGAATATGTTTCCATTTTCTGATATCCTTATTGATCTGTTTTTTACAGTACTATAATTTTCAATATAGAGATCTTTTACTTCCTTTGTTAGATTGATTCTTAAGTGTTCCATTTTTTTCAGTGATATTGTGAAAGGCATGATTTCCCTAATTTCTCTCTCAGTGAGTTTGTTACTTCTATACAGAAATGCTGTGGACTTTTTTTTGAGCGGTGACTTTGTATCCAGCTATGGGACTTTTTGGTTGTTAAATCTAAAAGTCTTTTGGTAGCGTTTTTTGGGGTCACGTGACCTACAAATAATGATAACTTCATTTCTTCCTTTCCTATCTTTATTCCTTTTATTTCTTTCTCTCATCTAATTATTCTAGAATGTTTCTAGATTATGTTGAGTAGGAATGGTGATAGTGGGCATCTTTGTCTTGTTCCTGATTTTAGAGTAAAAGCTTCCAGTTTTTGACCATTTGATATGATATTAGCTATCGTTTTGTCGTAGATGGCTTTCGTCAGATTGAGCTAAGATCATTTATTCAATTTTTCTGTAGAGATTTTGTCATGAATAGGTGTTGCACTTTGTGAAGTGCTTTCTGTGCATCTTTTGAGATGAGGTGGTTTTTGTCCTTGGCTCATCGTAAGGCGCGTTATGTTTATCCATCTGTGTACGCTGAACCATGCCTGTATCCTGGGATGCATCTCACTTGGTCACAGTGACAACAATGATGATGTGCTGCCTACTGTTTGTCAATACCTTGCTGAGGCTTTTTGCATCTGTGTTCATTAGGGAGATTGCCAGGCACTTTTCTTCTTTATGTTCTCATGCACTGAGAAATGCTGACAGAATTTGGAAAGAGGGGTTCTACCTGCAGTCTTCCTTTTAGCTGGGTGACTTCCGTGCAGGTACTTACTTTAGCTGGGCCTCAATTCTGTCTTTATACAAAATCAGAAAGTTGGACATGTGGCTTCAGCCCTATAGCTATTCAATCTGATGCCATCCCCATAGAGACACAAGCCCACCACAGAGACGCCTCCCTGTGTATATTCAGTGTTATAATCTGGCCCTGTTGGACCTAGAGCTGTTCTGTGAACAGCTGATATTAACCAACATCACAAGCTTCACTGGTGGCACACTGCAATTGCAAAACCTTTGACTGTGTATGTATCTGCTTCCTCTTAGTCCAAAGAGAAGTATATTCTTTCCTTTTTGTTTTTTTTCTTTCTTTCGTTTTTCTATGCAACATCAATAGGGAGGTGGGTCATGCCCACACACTGCACTCTATAGAATGATTGTGAGGACAATATGCAATATGTCAACTTTCAAAGAAAAGAAGGGGGAAAAGAAAAAAAAATGTAATGTGGATTTAGAAAGGTTAATGTTTAATTGTTTGATCAATCTTATATACCTATATGTATTAATCTAAACT
>PVJA010052020.1:0-12579 GCA_004027025.1 Myocastor coypus
CTCCCAAGTGCTGGGATTACAGGCGTGAGCCACCACGCCCGGCAAAAACTTCCTTCTTTCTTTTCTTTCTTTGATCTATTCATGAGTCAACCATGACATTTCCTGGAATGAAATGAGCAATACCTACAACTCCAATATTTTAATGAAAATGTTGTGCTTAAAACACATGCATAGCATTCAAGCTGAAAAATATGTGTTTTAGATTATTAAACATTTGTCAAACATTTTATATATAAGCTTAAACTTTTACAAATATGTTGAGCATGGTGGAACACACCTGTAATCCCAGTACTTGGGAGATCAAAGAAGGATTGCTACAAGTATGAGGCCAGAATGGGCTACACCATCAGTTGAAAAACAGCTTCAACTACAAAAAAAAAAAAAATTGTGAGGGAATATAAACACCTTTTAAAATGTTTTAGGGGTTATGGTAGTGAAAAAAAAATGGATACCACTATACAGGTGTCTTGGTGTAGTGACAGAGTTGGCTTAGCCCCATTGCCTTTAAATATGAATCATGGGCTACCTCAATATTGCCCTTTGTTTTGGTTACTTTTCTCAGTTACTTTTACATTATGTCCTGTAGCTCCACATGGAACATCAAACACAACCTGTGACAAATTGTGTGTTCCAAAAGCCTTCCATGCCTCCACCTGTATGGCACTTTCGTGGTAGCTCCCATGGCCTCTCTCTTAAGCTAGCTTTGCTCCCTCCTAACACATTCACTTAGATGATCCACACTCCTGGCTTTTCCAAACTTCTGGGGTTTCTCAACTGCAGGCTTGGTTTCTCACTCTGCTTCACAAACTACTCTCTTAGGAGCACACTGACTGGCATCCCAGGCCTTCTGAAATCTAGGTGGAAACCTTCATATCTTCAGAACTCCTGTATTTTGTATGTGTCTGAAAGCAGTGCCACGTGGATGATGCTAAGATCTGCTGCCAGCTGGAGCAATGGTCAGGTTTTCTTCTCTCTTGACTGTAGGATCTAAATGTCTCGACCACTAAGGGTTCTGAGCCTGATTCTGGGGAACAAATTCTCTATACTGCTGCCTTTCCATAACATTGTGTGCCTGTTGCTGCCATCCTGGAACATGGTGTTCTGCAGGTTTCTCTTCAAAGCAAAGTCTTTCAGTTTTGCAGTTTTTAAGGCTACTAGGGTATAGTCCTGCTGCTTCTTGTGATACCTTGAGGCCACCTTTTCTATTCTCCTGTTACTTCTTGGCATTGGAGATCCTCTCAGCTCTATCTTTGCAGTTCACAGCTTTACTTGTGCTTCCTTTCTGGACAAACTCACATTTTAAATCATTCTGCTGGGTTCTTTGTCCTTGATTCTCAATATAAATCTGACAAAGAGTCTCCAACAATAGCCCTGCCACTGCCTCAGTATTCAACTGCCTTGAAATTTCTTTTATAAGATGAATCAGTCCAGTGCCCTTAATCTCAATCTCATGCAAAGTCTCTGGACATGAGCAAAATGCATACAAACTTTCTGCCAAGCCATAACACACATTGTCTGGAGTCCAACAACCAATGCAGTCCTTCTGACTGGACCTCCCTGATATGGCCTTTAAATACAGGATTTCTGTCAGCCTCTGGTCTTCTGAGCTCTGACCAGAATTTCTCAGATGAAAGCATTCCAGTGTCTCTCTTTTGAGTGATATCTCTGAACCT
The DNA here is from genome assembly GCA_004027025.1 of Myocastor coypus. Classification (NCBI taxonomy): domain Eukaryota; kingdom Metazoa; phylum Chordata; class Mammalia; order Rodentia; family Myocastoridae; genus Myocastor; species Myocastor coypus. The sequence continues at coordinate 1,674 of PVJA010052020.1, forward strand.
TTCCTATCTCTTCCCATAAGCTATTCTGAAAGGCTTGCAATCCAAATGGTCAGGTACGTAGTCAAAGCAACAAACTCACTTTTAGGTACCTTATATTTCTCTCATTGCTGATACAAAACACCCAACTCCCAAAATTAAGGGGAAAAGGTTTTATTTAGCTCACAGTTAGTGGAGGTATTAGTCCATACTCGGCTGGCTCTAAAGTAGAGTGGCACGTGGAATAAAGCAGCAGCTCATGGAGATAGAAAACAGCAAAGAGCAATGAAAGGAGCAGTGGCTAGAACAGGTAGCAAACCTCTCTCCCTCTCTTATATTGTATGCAGTTTATGCACCTCAGGGTAGGTGTAGCACTCACACCCATACCTGCATTGAATCATGAATCAGTCATAAACTCTAGAAGCCTGCCCTAGAGACTGCAGGAGAATTTAAGAGGAAAAGTAGGTACAAACCATAATGTTCTCTTAGCAGGTTTCTATTTGTTTTAAGATATTGCAGTATTATTACTTCCTTTGGCATATATCTAACCTTAAAAGAAGGGTGCTTTGCCTCACTGAAGGATGGATAAGCCTGACACTACAGAGACTTGTATATTAAATGTCACTGAGGCCTCTCTTTCTCGCTGACTATCTGTACCCATACTCTTTTGTATAGCTAACTGGACATATTTGATCTTCAAGTCAAAACTTGGAGACAGGAGGAGAGTAGGACTATTTTGACCATTTCAAGTTTCAGTACTCTCTGTCAACTCAATTTCTCTGATGGGGCAGTCATGATGGGTGTTCAGTTTCTCCTTCTTTGGTAAGATTTTATGTTAGCTTTTATCAGGTAACTTGTTTGACCAGTGTGACACAATGAAGAGTCTGAAAAGATAGTGAGTTTTATACTATGTCTTGATCCTATAGTTGCAGCCACCATGGAGAAACTTGCAAGATGAAACTCTCATTAGTCAGGATCTCTGCATACCACAGTGGGAAGACACTCTCAGTGGTTTGTGTTGAACTAAGCAGAAGTAAGGAGAAGCTTTGTTGTATTAGGCTACTGAGACTTTGGAGGTGCTCATTTGTCACCACAGAGTATCCTGACCTACTGTGATTAATACATATTTGAAGAAGTTGATCTTTACATTGGGCCTCCGCCTGTTTCCATGTCTGTATTTCAGCTGATTTGAAACGCAGCACCTAGAAAAGGATGATTTATTGTCCAATCCACCCTGAAAGTCTCAATCTATCCAAATTTTTCCACCTTTCAGATCTCAAATTTCACATATTTGTCTTAATATCAACCTTTGCTCTCTTATCTCAAACATGTCCTTTTGCTCCTGTGAACTCGGTATTTACCTACAGATGCAACTCAAATTCCTCCAGGTATCAGGCAGGTACTATAGATATGAGGTTTAGAAAACCAGGGAAAACCTGTCTGCTCTAAAGTTTAATTAATAATAGGAAAAAAGAAAAAATACGCTATATCAAGAAAATACAGTTCTGATCCTCCAGGTTTTGCTCTTTATATAGTTTTTAAGAACTTAATTTATTTTCCAAGCATTTATTTTGAGCTTTTACTTTATTTTTACATCACCTGTCACACAGTAAAAGCAAAACATACAGGAAGGAATAAATTATGTTTAACTTGCTTATGACTTCTTGCTTATCTTTCTCCCAAGAACATAAAGTCCTTGCAGGCAATGATGAGATTTGACTAAATTAATATTCTCCCTATATTCTGATACAGTGCTTTTATAAATATTTTTATAAAACCCACTTTGTGATCCTAAATAGAATGAAAGGCTAATTGTAAATTATTTCTAGTTAGTACACCATATTGCAACTTATTTGGTTAAAGTCTTAGTTACTATTTTCATTAGTGAGACAAAATACCCAAAGTTACATAGTCAAGAGAGGAAGGCCTTATTTAGTTCACAGTTTGTGGAGGTGTCAGTCCACAATCAGCTGGTTCCAAGGCATCATGGCATGACAGACGTTACAGAAGAGTAATAGTTTGTGGCAGGGAGAAGGTAGAAAAATAAGCAAAAGGATAACCACAGTTCTTTCCATGCTTTATAGCTTATCCAAGCTACTTAGGGCAGGCAGCACTTACACCCTTATCCTAGTGTACTTGATCCTAAAACATTGCACCATGAGTCAATCACAGTGTCACACACTCTAGATACAACCGCCTCTGAAAAAGCCCTCTATGACTTCATGAGACTTTAAAGGGACATCTAAACACAGCCATAACAGTTGATATATCTTAAACACCAAGCTAATTTATTCCTCTTGGAATAAGCCATGTCATAGCAAAGAAATGTTCAAGGCCAATCATGCAGCTCTCCTCCATAAATACCACTGTCCCTTACCTCTGGGTCTGTTAGGGTCAGAGCCAGGTAAAGTGATATGAGGATTCTGGAGTAGCTATGAACACTCTGTGGGGGCCATTTGGGAAGTTTTCAGGTTTTGGCAGACATAACATAGACCTCCATTTAGGAGCAAGTTACAGATAATTCTTTAGAAGTAAAAATCCAGGAGCCATGGGTATACACCTCACTGGCAGAATATTTACATGTGATATACAAGGACATAAGTTCAGTCCCCAACACACAAAATAATTTAAAGAAAGAAGAACCCAACGTTAGTCCTTATGAGATGGCTCCAATTACTACTCCAGCTAGATCAAAGAAAAGCTTATTTTTATGAAAGTTTTGAAAGTTAACTTCTATATTCATGTTTTTGCCTATTCAATTTCATTTGCTCATAACTAATTAAATCCATTCATTGCAATACTTTAATAATTCTTACTAGTATGCAAGGCAGCTTTTACTAAGAAAAATATTTTTTAAGAAGGAAATATCAATGAACTGCCTCCTCCTACTCCTGAATCCCTATTTGAAATCAAAATCATGGTCCTAAAATTGAGCTAAAGCCCCAGGTCTACAGGAATGACAGTAGACCATGGCTTGGAATCTAATGAAACCCAGGGAGACCTGACGTAGTGATCTCTGATGTGAATTTAAGTCTCATTCTTGTTGCTATGCTGTTTTATTGCTGAGACCTCACGTTTAACTGTGACTGACTCTCTTGGGCTCCCAGGTTAGCTAAATTCCCAACCTCTTTTCCCTGACTATGAAAATCTTTTCTATCATTCTCTGGGTTCTGTTATGTTGGTAATGCTTGCTATGTCATTTCTTACCTTATCTTTCAGGACTTATTTTAGAATCTGATTTTATAGCATGAATCAATTTCTCACTTCTTTGGCTCTGTGTTTTCAAGAAAGATATACTCATACACCTCTCAGTCTCTTGGCACTAGCTCCCTGAGCTATGTATTCTGTCTAGAACACAAACTTGGACTCTCCCTGATCCAACTCCTCAGTGGTGCGCACTTCTGAGAGCTGAAGAGAGTAGATGGGCTCTAGGAAGTCTGTCTAACCACTTCTTCCCACTCGCCAATATGGTAAGATACTCCTTCTCTGTGCATCTAGCCTATTCTTTAATCCTTCCTTCAACCTAAGCCTAGCCTTCCTTCAAGATGTGCTCTTCCTCTCCAGGCTGTAAACTCGTTGAAAGTACTAGTTATTATTTATCTTTATAGCTCAGGCTCTTTCTCAAATGAAGGAACAATTGAATGACTTTCCAGTGCATTTATATCTGTTCTTTCTTAATCTACATGATCGCCACAGCTGATTATCTTAAAGTTTAACAAAGTAGTTTGAAAATTTTTAAAAATGAGCATGTAGTACTTAAGAAAGAGAATAATTGGTAAATGAGTACAATCAACTGCCTGCTTCTAATTTAAAACTATTTTAGTTAGAATCTTCTTAATGCATAGTAATACATTTCCTATCCATCTTTAAAAGCAGAGCAAAGCACTAAGTTTGGCCAATGGCCAGAGACCTGATAATCTGTGAATGCAAAAAGGATACTATCTTGGGAGATGTCAGCTATTTATGGGAAATCATTTCTTCTTTAAAATCAGAATCATGGGCTGGGGAGATAGATCGGTGGTCTAAGCTCCTGCCTGACAAATGAAGGACTCAGGTTTGATCCCTAGTGTTGCATGCTGTATCTCCCACCACAATTGAGCATGGTGGTACACACCTGTAATCCCAGTACTGGAGAGGCTGAGACAGGAAGATCACTCTGAACCTGAGCTGTGTATCAAGACCTTGTACCAAATAAATAAATGATTTGTTTTAAATTTAACATCAGGGGACTGGGGAAATAGCTCAGTAGAATAAGTGTCCCATGGCTAGTGCAAGAGCCTAAGCTCAATCCCTAGACCTGCACAAAATAAAAAAAATTAAAATTAACTTCAGTATCATGCTTGTTTCAGCAGCACAAATACTAAACTTCAGTATCAATAACACACAGTGATGTTTATGAATCTTAAGAATATGAACAATTGGCAACAAACCATGATATACATTAGATAGTGGGCTCCAGTGTAAATGGAGTACAAATCTATTTAACTGTCTTTATTCAAGTAAAGAAAGATTGTGATTCATCTGAAGAGAATCTGGACTTTGGATTGTATTTGGAAGCTATTATCCATAGTGCTTCTAGGGCTAAAGTGCCCCCAGAAAACTATAAGCTAGAATTGTGGGCAACTTAATTAATAAGAATGACTTCTCACTACAATCCAAGACGATGAATAAAGCCTACATACCTATTTCAGAGTTTATAGTAATAAGACCAACGAGCCTCTTCCTTGGAAAACCAGATTGAACTGAAATCAAGAATTTATGGTTTTCTGCAGGCTCCCTGAACTGTGTCATGGACTGAAGTTTAAAGAATAAAAATCTTTAAAACATGGGTGTAAGCAAAGACTTTAAAACAAAACTCTCTTGGCATGAGAAATATCACAAAGAACTAATAGTATCACATCAAATTACCAAGTTTCTTCACAGCAAGTGAAGCCTATCAACAGACTAAAGAGACAACCTTCAAAATGGAGAAAAATTTTGCCAGCTACTTTTTAAACAGAGGACTAATACCGAGAATACATAAAGAAATAAAAAAATTAGACTACTGAATTCAAAGACCAAATCAAAAAATGGTCTTGTAAAATGAATACACACTTCTCAGATGAAGAAGTACAAAAGGACAGTGAATACATAGAAAATTTTAATGAACATTTCAGAAATACAAATTAAAACAACACTGAGATTCCATCTTACACCAAGAAGAATGGCTACCATGAAAAAATCAGCCAGTAACAAGTGTTGACAAGGCTGTGGGGAAGATGGAACCCTTCTCCACTGTTTATGGAAGTTGAAATTGGCGCAACCACTATAGACTGCAGCATTCCTCAAAAGTGTAAAACTAAAGATTCTATTTGATCAACATATTCCTGTTCTAGAACTCTTCCTGAGTCAATGTCAAAATACCACATGGATATATGCATACCATATTTGTAGTGTCACTTTTTTTTTTCTTTTTAGGGAAGGGTCTACAAGGTGTTCAGGGTCTGACTACTAGACTGGACTCATAGTGATCTGCCTGTTTGCAGCCTCCCAAGAGCTGGGATCACAGGCACACAAACATGTTCAGTCTCAATTGCCATCTCAGCGAGCCTTGCAGACAGGGTTGGTGTGGCAGGTCCGGGGATTGAAACCTTAGCCCCTGTGCCTGCTTGTAGGTGCTTTAATCTATACAGCATATTTTATGATAGCTAAATCTTAGAAATAACCAACATCCTCATCAAAAGATGAATGACGAAAATGTGGTGCTTATATGCAATGGAATAAAGAAGGATAAATATAAATCATTTTTAGATAAATGACTGCACCTTAAGAGAATAAGTTTAAGTGAAATAGATCAAATGAGTTTAAATATCACATTGTTTCTCTTGTGTGAGAAATCCAAGGTATAAATAAACAGCAAATGCAAGAGAGCCACTAGGTAGGAAGAACATGTTCAGATGGGAAAGAGAACAAGAGAGGCGGTGGGAGGGAAGAAAGGGAAAGAGGATTGAAAGAAAAAAAATAAGTGAAGAAAAATAATGGAAATAAAGCTTTGATAAATAGGGAGGAAAGAAGTGTTGGAAAGGGACCAAAAATTAAAATGTATAAGAACCTAAAGGAGTGAATAAAAATCTGAAGGGTACAATGGATATTGTGAAAGGAAATGAACTCATTCAAAAGGAAGAACTTACTGAGCTGAGGCGAAGGACAGGAGAGGGAGTGGGGGAAGAGCTAGAGGCACATGGGGGAACAGCACGGTGTGAATAACTGTACTGCAGGTTTCTGCTGCTCTGTGGAAGGGAGCAGTTCATGATTAAATTTTTTGTCCTCTTTTTCTCAACTTCGTTTCCTTTTTCTCTCTTCTTAATTTCTTAGAACTTCTTAATCTTTTTTTTTCTTTCTTCTTCCAATTTTGCATGCATATATCTGGTAATGTGAACAAATAATTTGAAGAGAACACTATGCAATACAACAAATACTGTGAAAGTCATATTATTTTATTTAGAGAAATCCCTACATCATTTGTAAAATTTTCTATTTTAATATTATTTTGTACTCTTGTTTTTAAAAAAATTAAAATGCAGAGCTGGTGAGAGAGCTCAATGAACTAAGCAGCTCCTCTGGTAAGAGCAGGGACCAGAGTTCAGTCCCTGGTCCCACATGCTGCACCAGACCTACCCCTGGGACACACTGAGCCATGAACAATTTCAGGTGCGGTGGTGCCCACCTGCAATTCCAGTGCTGGGGAGGCTGGAAATAGAAGGATCACTACAACTCCAAGTTGCATAGTGAGACCCTGTACCAAATTTATAAATGAAAAAGACAATTAAACTGTGTTATGTACATGTAGAAATCCTCCATAATGAATATGATCATTACACGTTACAAACATGTACTAAAAAAAAAAAATTAAAAAGAAGTTGGAATGCAGAAACTTGAGAAGCTCTTTCTGTAACTGATAAAATAATCAAATAGAGATAAAAAATCTGTTGTTATACGATCAGTTCTATTCCAGAACTTGTATGACGTGTCAAACACAAGCCATAATAGATACAGAGGGTACAAATGGATAGGAGAAAGTCCTTGTCACCAAGGAATACTTTTTAAGTCAGAGAAACTATTAATAATTATTATCAGTAAATTGGTAGATACTTAAATTCAAAATAATTTTGGTTATTGTTGGTGTTGGTGGTGGTGGTGCTGAGGATCAAACTCAAGATCTTGCACTTTCCAGGCAGGCGCATAAGCATGAAATACCTCCTAGGCACACCCAAAATAATGTTCTTAAAGATATATATACAAGGCACAGATTTGTTAAAAGAAGGAAGTAATTATCTTCCAAACCACTGAGGGAGGCTTTACATGGAAGATGCCAAAGGATAACTTTCAGGATGACTAACAATTTTCTAAGTAAAATGGTTGTTGTATTGCATATTGTTGTCTTTAGGTATTTGGATTACCAAATACAAGGATGTAAAAATGGTGAAAAAAGTTATAACACATTAAAAGCAAGAGTGGGAAAAAAAAAAAAAAAAAAAAACTTGCAGCATTAACTGCTCCTTTCAATAGACCAGGCAAAATCAGAGATTGTTTCGAAAATGTTCTTAGAACTTTTTGTCATTGTGCTCGTGCTGCCAGACCCTTGGCTGAGCATCCTAGAGAGAGGGCTCCAAACCAGGTCACTCTGAGAGAGCACCGGAGAAAGGGTTAGGATTTAGAACTTGGCAGAGCACAAGCAGTCACTGGCCGGGAGATACTGCAGAAATAAACAAAGTGAGTCTGTAGAAGAATACGAGTCACCCTTATGAACAGAAATCGTTCCAGATTTTCATAGATTGTATGCATTGTGCGCACAGGTGGCTGTACACACTGCGCTGAAAGCTTTATTGTGACCATTGTCTTCTGCTGTCGCACCGCTGCTCTGCAGGCACATGCATTGTACATCCTGGGGAGCACATAATCACAGGGCAGCACAGTATAAGCTGAGAATAAACAATTTGCCATTTTCTTCTTGGTGACAGGGAGACGTGAGATTTGTATGCAGCAGCAGAGAGTACAAGACGGTCCTGTGGCAGGGACTCTATCCTAACACATACATTTATGTATTCAAACACCCCCACACTCAGGTACCTATGGGCGGGCTTGCAAGAGCACTCACATTTTACACTAGATAGAATTATTTTTATTATCACCTTCACCAGGTACTAAAAAGATTTTTATGCTTCAAATTGGCAGCGAAAGCAAATCTGCATTCATCATCCTCTCCCTTTTTCAAACAGACTCGAGATTTAATATACAAAGGAGAATGAAAATTGCTTCCGCCAATCCAAGACTGCATGTAATCCACGCTAAATCACAGGATTCAACTCTTTATAAAGTTTTCTCACTATCTGTATTTCAGCCAGCCTCCTGCACAATGAATCCTACCCTAGAAAAATTACAAAATATATGCAATATTTCTAATTAAATGCCTCTTATTCTTTTTTAGCCACCGAATTCAATTTCTGCCTCATGGAGGCTTCTGAGAGATGGTTAGATTGCTAGTGGATCCCAGAATTATACTTTCAAGGGAAATGAGCAGACAAGAGGTTCAATTGGTTTATTTTCTAAGAAGTGGAAATAGTAATGGAAAATCTCACCAAGTAACAAGGTACATTTCAAAAGAGAAAAAGAAGAATGACTTAGCTTTGTAAAGCAGTTTCCTAAAAATTATGTTCTTTTTTTTCTCAGAAAACTTGTTTGGAAAAATCAAGAGTAGTACACTGTTCCTTATTCTCCTATATTCTTTTAGTTTCTTTTCCTTTGACTTTATCCCCCTCAGAGACTATTGTAAACAGCTTTATTTATTAAGGAATGTCACAAATACATGTTTCCATTTAAAATACAAATTTCAATGAGAAAAAGAAATTTTAAAATTAAAATTTACTTTAGGCCATTTGCTCAATTTTAATTAGGGCTATTGGAACACTTTAAGAGTTCCATACTGTATTACATAATCACATACCTGGATTGTTTCTGAGGGCTTGTTACCTTTTTTAAAGACAATTGGCTCCAAGGTTTTGGGGCACAAATTGGTAACTAGGCCCTCTATATAAACAAAGAAAACCAAACAGCAAGTGGCCAACTTTAACAAAATCCTTCAGAAGAATTAAAGAATCCAACTGCTTTGAAGTAGATCCTAAAACACCATTCAGCTTCATGCCTCTGCTAAAAATTCACAGGAACTCGGTTTTGAGAGTTTTAATAGGTCTGAATCTCTGTTTCCTCACCTATAAAAATGATGGCACCTATCTGCAAGAATTTCTGCAAGAAGATTAAGCAAGATAAAGCATGAAAACCCTTGTTTTCATCAGGTTTGCTCTACATAGTAAAAGAAAGAAAAAAAATAAGAAAAACTGCACTGATTTGTTTAAACAAAAAAAAATAATTTTTCTTGAGGGTCACAGATTTCACTTAACTCCCAGAACTACAAATGCATTTTTGCCTCCTGTAGGACTGCAGCCAATAAATGGAGCACTTTCAGGAATCTTGATGGCTCTCAAGTAGTTTCTTTATTGACTTGCACAGGCTCCCAATTCTGCCTTTTTCTGTGTGAGGATTTCTTTTCTGTATGCCTGTCCCCTCAGGGGGGAAGTGTCCTGTCTCCCACATTCTTTTAAATGCCTTCCAACTTAAGAATTATTAGTCACTGATTATTGATTCACAGTAGCAGGTCTAAATTCCAGGAATAAGTTTAAATTGGGTCAAATAACCATCCCTGTCCCAACCAGCCATGGCCAGGGATACAGAAACACAAAGTATTCACATGGCATTCTGTTATTCTCTTAGTACCTGACACTTCTCAGGTGCTCAATAAATGAATTTTATAGTTATTACTCCCCAAAAATGCCAGGACAAATAAATACTATCCAGCTCACCCTATAACCTTGCCTGCTCATACATGTGATATTTTTTTCTCAAAGATAATTACAGAAAAACCCAGGGAAATGGGTTGTTTGTCATGTTCTGCAATACATTATTGAATTACAAAGAGCTATTCTTTAGGATGAAATTAGAAGTCTAGAATTGCTCAAATGAATTGCAGATCCCAGTTCACTCAAAAACCTCTCAAACTGCAAGACATAGAGCAAATGTAATTGTGGAATGGGAAGTGAATTTGTCTCACCAGGTTCCCTGGAAGGAACCGGCACTCAGCAGGGGTCATCGATGTGGCACATCTTCACACCCTCTGTGGATGGCTTCATTTGATCAACTTCTTATTACAGGAGCACACTGTGGAGTAAAATCTTTATAGATGCTACAGAGCTGCTTAAACAAAACTGGATAAACTCACCAGAGAAGGCATACACTGTGAGCTAAGTGTTTTCTGGTCCCTCTTGAAACAGACATAAATGGTAGCCTTAGTGTTCCCTCTCCAGTGTACTACACTCATCTCATATCAGTGTCAGAAGTCAAAGCCTTCCCAAGGGAAGTTGGATGGCATTTATCTGAGGAAAAATTATCATTTATTATTCTACATCTTTATAGCAAAATGAGAGTTGCAAAATAGCGAAATTATTATGGGAAGTGCATAGTATTAGGAGGGTGGCTGCCAAAAAACATGAATTTGAATCCTTGGTTCTGACTGACAAGTTGTATGTTGTTGGACAAGTTAATGTCTTTGAACCATAGCTTCTTTATTTGTAAAATAGAAAACGGGTAATTTAATGGATAGGAATTTGTGAAAATGAACAAGTAACTATTTTCTGTTTTTGAATCACTGTGGACAAGAACAAAACAATATAAATAGTTTAGAAATCTGAAAGGTGCCGGGCATGGTGGCACACGCCTGTAATCCCAGCACTCAGGAGGCTGAGGCAGGAGGATCGGTGCGAGTTCGAGACCAGCCTGGGCTACAAAAGTGAGCTCAAGGCCAGCCTGAGCTGCATAGTGAGACCCTGTCTCAAAAAGA
>PVJA010052021.1:0-12526 GCA_004027025.1 Myocastor coypus
GAGTTCGATCCCTGGTTCTGAAAAAAACAAAACAAAACAAAGTGCCACTACATCTACGTTTACCAGAAAGCAAAGCAGGCAAGATTTGATGTGAGGGCCATAGCTTGTTAAACACTCTTTTGGAGTTTCAATTGCTGTGCCCTGGCTGTGCAGTGAAATCAGAGCAGTGTAACAAGATCTAGCATATCTGATTCACTGCTACCTCAATATGTGAACTTCATTCCTTCCATAATTCTGGTCACAATCTGAATTGGACAACTTGACCAAATTCAATGGTTAGTTCAATGTTGACCTTATTGTGAAAATCTGATTTGGTTCTTATACAATTTGCTGTGTGCTAGAATCATGAAAAAAACTAAGAACCTGATGTATCACTGTATGTTCATATTGCTCCTTATAATTCCTGTGGCTTTTACTTCATAAAACTTGATTATTCAAAACTTTTACATATCCTTTTAAACTTGCCTTTAGCACTATTATATTGCTTTTATTTCCACATATGTTTTCAAATCCTATCTAAACACTTAGGTGAGACAAGTAAGCGTATTATTTTTGAGACAATTTGACATTGTTTTCTTCTTTTTTTTTTTTTTTGTCTTTTTGAGGCAGGGTCTCGCTATGTGGTTGAGGTTGGCCTTGAGCTCACTTTTGTAGCCCAGGCTGGTCTCAAACTCGCACCAATCCTCCTGCCTCAGCCTCCTGAGCGCTAGCATTACAAGAGTGAGCCACCACGCCCGGCTTGACACTGTTTTCTTCTAAACTATGAATTTACTCCAGCAGTCAATGCAGCAGATCCATTGTTTTATGGTACATATTACACTGGAATTACAGAACTCCTGTGCAGACAGTAATAGATGTGGCTGGCCAGAGTCTACTATTTTTACAAAAGTATGTTTGTAGCTTTGGGCTGATATTTGGCAACTGAGATTTTCAGATAGTTGCCTGGAATTCAAGCTCTGCTAAGAACTTCTGGGGGAGAGGGGTGTTACTGTGTACAAACTTTGCACACATGGGGTGATTTATGTTCAGTACCTGCTTTATTTATTTATTTATTTTTAAAAATTTTATTCTTGTTTCAGAACTTTTGTTTGTTTATTTATTTATTTGTATGGCTGGCTCAGCCTGCCACTGAGCCATCCTGCCAGGCCCACAGTACCTGCTTTATACCTGAAAGTCTGGATTTTTGATGTATATTAGATAAAAGGTGTTTCTGTGCACAGCCTACAACAAAAATCCTGGGTCCTAGTTTCTACTGAACCTTCCAATTAGCCCTCCACATACGTGTGTTACAATTTATTACTGTGGAACCTAGCATGTTTGCTTACTCTGAACCTTATCCTATGCCTTTTTTTTTTTTTTTAACTGTGTTCTGTATTCTTTCTGTTACATTTTTGCCATAACTATCACTATAAACTGAGCTCTGTGAGCCCTCCTAGTGAATCAGTGAACCTTCTGGCAGGTTTCAGGAACTCACCTGGGAGATTCCTGCTTAGATATTCTTTCTCTTTACCTAACAACCATAGATCACCTCTTTGTTCCAATGTGAAGACAAATTCTGGTTTTGGAAAGCAGTAGCCTGTAAAGAAGAAATAATTTAGAGGTCAGAGGCATAGGGTCCCCAACTGCACAGGAACTATCACAAAGAATCAACAACTTGGATCTCATTGAACAGCTTTTGTACAACAAATGAAGCCACTAGCAGACTGAAGAAACAACCTACTGTGTGGGAAAAACTGTTTTCCAGCTGTTCCTCAGGCAAAGGATTACTACTAGGAACATATACAGAACTTAAAAAAATAAGACCCCCAAAATTCAAAGAATCTAAAATGGGCATCTGAGATGAACACACTTCTCAAATGAAAACTACAAACAAATAAACATATGAAAAGATGTGCAACATCATTGGCCATTCAAGAAATGCAAATTAAAACAACACTGAGATGCCCTGTGACCCCAGAAAGAATGGCTATCATAAAAAAAAAAAAAAAAAAAAAAAAAAAAAAACAACCAATAACAAATACTGCTGGGCCTTTGCGGAAAAGGGAGCTCTGCTCCACTACTGATAGGAATGCAGATTGGTGCAACCACAGTGGAAATCAAGTGTGCAGATTCCTCAAAAAACTCTGACTAGCGGATCTATTGAACTCAACTATTTCTTCCCTGGATATCTTCCCAAAAGAATTAAAACATCATACTATAGTGACAGATGTACACTTATGTTTAACCTGGCACAGTTTGTAATAGCCAAATCTTGAAAGTAATCCAATTGCCCATCACCTGGTTGACTGACAGACAACATGTGAAATCAGAAAAGACCTAGATAGCAAAGGCCATCTTAGGCAACAAGGCAAGGCAGGAGGCATTACTATCTCTAACCTGAAATTATCCTACAAAGCTGCTGTGATAAAATCAGCATGGTATTAGAAAAAACAACCACAAAAAAAACAGACCCAAGGATCACTGGAACAGATTAGAAGATGCAGATATAACTACAAACACACTTAGATACCTTATCTTTGACAAAGAGGCCAAACATGTTAACTAGGAGAAAGACAGCCTCCTTAAAAAATGGGGCTGGGAAAACTGAAACTCCACATGCCAAAAACTGTACCAAGACCCAGGTCTATTACTGTATACTAAACTAAAGTAAAAATGGATTAAAGATCTAAACGTTAAAGCAGAAACAATAAATCTACTAGAAAAAAAGTAGGTAAAAATTTTGAAGACATAAGAGTAGGCAGAGAGTTCATGAACAAAAACAAAACTGCATGAGAAATACTTCAAAGAATCAACAACTGGGATCTCATTAAGAGTGAAAAGAAATTTACAATAGAGTGAAAAGACAGCTCACAAATTGGGAAAAAATTTTAAACAACAATCACTCAGACAAAGGACTTATATCTAGAATATCAAGAACTAAAAAGAAAAAAAAAAAAAGAATCAGGCCTCCAAAATTCAAAGACTCAATCCAAAAATGGCCATCTGAGATGAACACACACTTCTTAGAGGAAGAAATACAACTGGCAAATAAATACACTAAAAAATGTTCCACAGCACTGGTCAATCAAGAAATGCAATTTTTTTTTTTTTTTGTCTTTTTGAAACAGAGTCTCCCTGTGCAGTTCAGGCTGGCCTTGAGCTCACTTTGTAGCCCAGGCTGGTCTCGAACTCACACTGATCCTCCTGCCTCAGCCTCCCGAGTTCTGGGATTATAGGCATGCACCACCATGCCCGGCTAAGAAATGCAATTAAAACAACATTGAGATACCATTTAATTCCAGAAAAAATGGCCATCATAAAAGAAATCAACTAAGAACTAATGTTGAAAGAGTGCAGGGCAGGGGTGGGGCAGGGAGGGAGGAGCCCTTCTCCACTGTTGGTAGGAATGTGAACTGGTACAACCACTATGGAAATCAGTGTGGAGACTCCTCAAAAAACTAGGACTGGAAATCCCATTCAACCCAGCTATTCCCTTACTGGGTAGTTTTCCAAAACAACTGAAAATTTCATACTACAGTGATATATGTACACCCAGGTATGTAGCAGTGTACTTTGCCATAGCCAAATCTTGGAAACAACCAAAATGCCCAACATCTTCAGAATGGATAAAAAAGATGTGGCAATTTTATACAATGGAATATTACTCAACTATAAAGAAAAATAATTTTCAGGCCATTATAGGTAAGTGAATGCAATTAGAGGCTATACTCACAAGTAAATAAAACAGACCCTTATGTGTAAATATCAGATTGTCTTGCTAGTGTAAGAACCTGAAAGAAGAAATAAAATCTGAAAGGTCTAATAAATATACCTATATTGTAATACACTAAAACAGAAAGAAAATGAACATAAGGAATAAACAATGAAGATCAGGAAAAAGAGAAAAGATAAGAAAGCGGGAAGAAGGAAAAGTCATGCAACTATATATACAGGATAGCTGGAAAGGTTACACTTACAATTCCATCAGTTTTTTGAAAATAGTAGTTAATGTTTAAAATTTTCACTCTAATTCTATATGCTAATATCTACAATCTGAGGAACTCCAAGGAAGACAGCAATGTGAAATTAAAAAAAAAAAAATGGTTAAATACCTTTCATCTTGTTCTTTTAAATGTGTACCATTTCTAATGTCTTATCAATTATTATTATACTCCTTAAGTTTTAGAAAAAGCATAAAGGACAAGAAAAAAAATTAAGGTTTATTGAAAGCAAGTGTTAATGTTCAATTATTTGTCCAATTTGCATACCTACCCCTGTTAATCTGAGCAACACGTTTGATGATGATACGTAATATAACAACCATTGTTAATTTGCTATTCTTGCTTTGCAAATCTGTACCATATGCATTATTGTATGTTACTGTTTCTGTTTCCACTCTTTGCTTTTGCTTTTTTGTTTTTGTTCTTTGTTCTTTAAAATAAAATAATATTTAAAAAAAACAAATTCCCTGTGAATGCCACTATTATGCATAACAAAAATGTACCAATTAACTTGATTTAAAAAAAAACAACAAATACTGAAGACTAACAATACAGATGCAACATACAAAAATGAGGTCAAGGCCAAAGTAGTACTCAGAGGAAATTCTGTAACATAACTACATCCAAAAAAGGAGAAATATCTTGAATAATAAAATAACTAACACTGTACCTCAAAAAATTATAAAGCAAGAACTAAACACAAAATCAGTAGAGGAAAGAAATAATAAAAGTGAATATAGAAATAAACCAAATCAATCAAAAAACAAAAAAGATCAATGAAAGAAATAATTGGTTTTGAAAAATGCACAAAATCTACACTAAGAAAAAGAGACAGTTTTCAAATTTTAAAGATCAGAAATACAGATAGAAACATTCTAACTAAATGTAAAAGTTCATAAGAGACTATTGTGAATGCTGATAAATTAGTAAACATAAAAAAACAGATAAATAAATAACTACCTGGCCACATACATCATGCCAGTACTAACTCACAAAGAAATATAAAACAAGAACAAATAACAAATATCAACACTAAATCATTCTTTTTTTTTTTTTTTAAGAATTTTTTATGTTTTTATTTATTTTTTTTTTCTTGTTTCAGAACCTTTATTTGTTTATTCACTCATCTTTATGGCCAGCTCAGCCCGCCCCGAGGGCAGGGCCGGCGCAGCATGTGGTGCCAGGGATCGAACCGCGGTCCCTGAAGCTGCCCAAGCTTTCCCAAGCAGGCGCTTTTAGACTACTGAGCTATCCTGCCGGGCCCTAAATCATTCTTTTAAAAAAATGTATTTAGTATAGGGTCTACAGAGTCTCACTACACAGACTGGACTCAGTAATCCCCATGTTTTCAGCCTCCCAAGTGCTGGGATTAAGGGGCATGCCACCATGCCCAGTCTCATTCGCCTCTCAGTGTGCCCTGGGGGCGGGGCCAGCAGGCACCACATGGCACACTGGGAAATCAACCCTGGTCCCTGTGTCTGCCTAAGTAGGTACTTTAATCCACTAAGCTATCTGGCTGACCCTAATACCAAATCATTCTTTATTTTCTTATTTTTATTTATTTTATTTTTTTGTATTATGGCCAGCTCAGCTTGCCCTGGGGGTGGGGCTGGCGCAGCATGTGGTACTGGGGATTGAACTGTGGTCCCTGCGGTTGCCTAAGCTTACCTAAGCAGGCACTTTAGACTGCTAAACCATCTTGCCAGCCCCTAAATTATTCTTTTTTTTTTTTTTTTTTTTGAGACAGGATCTTTTTATGCAGTTCAGGCTGGCCTTGAGCTCACTTTTGTAGCCCAGGCTGGTCTTGAACTTGCACCAATCCTCCTGCCTCAGCCTCCCAAGGGCTGGGATTACAGGCGTGCGCCACCACGCCCAGCTCCTAAATCATTCTTAACAGGTTTCTTGCCAAAGAAAAGCACAGAACTTTACAGTATCACTGTTGAATTATAACAAATACTGGAGAAACAAAAACCAATACTTTCCAAACCATTCCAAAAACTGAGAGGAAGAAATACTTTTAAACAAGACAGCATGCCTCTAATATCAAAACCAGACCAAACATTACAAACTAATATTTCTGACCAACATAGATGTAACCTCAACAAAGTACTAGTAAGCCAAAACCAACAACATATTGAAGAGACCATTCATCATGATCAAGTGTGATCATCAGAGGGATACCACCATGATTCAGCAAGTACAAATCAATTAACATGATCTATCACATTAAGAGAATCAAGGGGACAAACCATATTGTCATTTCAATAGACACAAAAAGTATTTGATGATTCAGCATGGCTAAACAAAGGACTCACACTGGAGCTTCTCAGAGAAAATCAATTAAAATCACAGGTGATTGGAAGAAAGAGAGGTAGATATATCCTCATACCAAAATTAATATGAAATAACATCTTTATATCTAACAAAACATATGCATAGGACTTCACACATAAGGATGCGTAACTACTCCCTTCTTACCAGGCTGCCATTTTTTGTGTTTCCTTTTTTCTTTCTCTATTAGTACTACCACAGCTGCTAACTGGAACCTCTAGCAACAAGTTTAGGGACCAGCCACACAACTCAGGACTGCTAATGAAACAACACAACTACTTCTGCCCTATGTTGGACATAAGAGAGGGACTTGGACTTGGACTGTCCTGTGGCAGTCAAGGACAAAGAGTGAGAAATTAGCCATTCCTCACCCTATGACTGGTGACCAGCAGCACAAGCACCCTTGGGTTGGGAAGTAAGCACTCCCTCTGATTTGCCACCACCAAAGCAGGACAGGCTTGCCTTCACCAGCCCAGGACAAGGAAGACAGAGTGTGAGAGGAGTCACAGGTGTGGAACAGAGCAGGCTATACAAAGTTCAGAAGGGGCCAATTGTTCATGTGACTGGAAGCACCCTATATCTGAGGGTGTCCCAGCAAGTCAGAGAGCAATACAGAGACAAGAAGGCTAAGGAGACATGGGCAGGACATCTAGAAAGCTGATAGCTAAAGACTGGACACAGCCCCTACATCCAGAGGGCAAGATCAGCCCTGTATCCAGCACTAATCATACTGTAGGCTTGGTGCCCCGGACTGTGATTTGAACAGTAGACACTAAAGTAACTTCACCTTTTGTCCTTTCTTTGTATGCATTGGCTCCCTTTTATCTAGTTGGGGTTTTTTTTGTTTGTTTGTTTACTTTTCATTTTTGAGGTTTATACATATATTTTTGCTCTATTCATCTTCTTTCAACTATCTCTGTTGATGTTATATCATCATGCAAGTATTGTCCTTAACCTTTTTGATTTGGTTCAATAATCTTTTGCTTTCTTCTTCATTCTTTCTCTTCTGCCCTCTTAGCCATTTCCCCAAAGCTTGTGTGATAATCCTCTGTCCTTCAGGCTTACTTCAACTATATTTCTCTTCATCTATTTCTGCTTTGTTTTCCTATATCTCTTGTATTTCCCCACCATGGGGTAAAATTGCTTGACTAAAAGGAAGCTCATTATATACAAGTCCTTGATTTGTTATATGACTGTAGATCTTATCCACGACATTAAAGGTACCTGTTGTGGTTTGGGGTTTTTTGCAAGGAGAACAATACAATACAGGTCACATTTTATAATATTTTGTAATGAATCACCCAAAGAATTATATACAACAAGTGCAGAAAACTATCCATGCACTAAACACTAAGGAGTTACTGAGTTGAGGAGGACAGGAGAAACAGTGGAGGAAAGAGATTTGTTTATGGATATACGCAGGACGGTCTGGACAACTATACTGTGCATTTCTGCTGGTCTATGGAAAGAGGCATTTAATGTTTTAATTTGTTTTGTCTCATTTTTTTCAATTGTTTCTCCTATTTGTCTTCTTAATTTCTTTCTTCTCCCAATTTTACAAGTATATGTCTGGTAACATGAATAACTGGTTGGAGGACAACACTATTACAACAAATACTATGAAATTCATATGACTTTGTTAAATGAAAATTTGTATCACTTGTAATTTTTGTTTTAATTCTAATTTGTACTCTCTTTATGAAATTAAAAGAAAAAAAAGCATCTAGCTGAGAATGCAGAACTCCTACCAAGGCCTCCCACAAGTCTGGAGGCCTACAGCCCACAACAAAGTCTCAGTCAAGCCCATTTTATGGATTTGTGCTGGAAAGGTCCAAAGGTCATTGGTGGAAGCTAGAAAGTCTGTAACAGTGAGATGAAGGATCTGTGCTAGCAGGGTGAGGAATCTGAGCTGGAGCTATGAAGCAAGCTCAAGGTAAGCACCAGAGCTCCCCAAAAGTACCACAGCCATCCTTAGCAACAGTCAAGTCCCAAGCTCCTCCAGCAATGAAGAAAACTGAGTTCCCATCGGGAAAGTCAATGTGACAAGTTTCTCCATGAAACTGAGCAATGAATCATCTTTTCCTACAGAGCCAGGAAGTAATGCTCGAGCTGAGGACCAAAGTTCCTCCAAAGTTCACTGCAAAAGCCAGCAAGACAAGATCTTCCAACAGAACAGCCCAAGATAACTAGAAGCTTCCAACAGCTTCTTCAGTAGCATCCCTAACAGCTTTCTGGCAGCTTCTCCTGTTCTGCCTTTATGCTGCTGGCAACTATCCTCAGATAGGCCTCCAACACCCAGCACTATGCTAATTTAATTCAACTGGGTGTAATAAGCTGACCACCAGTTAGAAATCCACTATAATAACAAATCAAGACTTAACTAGTTTCTCAAGTTTCTATACCATGCTTGATGCTATTATTATTGGTAACTGAAATACTTTAGCAGGATGTTACATTTGCTGTAATCAGTTTTTGTCCTTTTTATTCTAACACTATGACTTTCTAGGGTCATAACCCATCAGCATCATCCAGTACTAAAGTACTCGATGCTGAGCCAGACACGTAGCAATATCTCATTCTTAATAAATTGAGAAGGTTGGATCTTGGGACAGAAACAAAAAAAACAAGTACTTCTTACAAATATCTCTGAAAAACAGACAGTTCCTAGGGAGGCCTTGATACTAGTGATAAAGTTACCTGCCATAAGAAATTTATAGCCACTGACCCAGAAATAAATAAAATAAAATAAAAATGGAAAATGACAAGATGCAGAAGCAAAACCCAACCCCAGACCTCCAACCCACCCAGGTCAAGTCCAAGGGATAATTAGGCACAGTAAAATGGAGGTCATCAATGTGAAATTTCTGAAATCATAGCAGCAGAAATTCAAAAACAGATACATGAAACTACAGAAGAAATCAGACAATAAATAATCTCCTAGGCAAAAAAAGAGGTGATGACCATAATGAAGAATTTACTTAGAAAGACTACAGTACAAAGATTGTTTTTTTGAAGAGAATTTCTGGAAAATAATGGAAATCACTAATACCCAAGATAGGAAAGAAATGGGATGTATGAAACAGATTCAAACAAATATCCGGAAAATTAAAAATTTCATTTAAAGTTTGCAGAGCTATAAGAATGAATGTAAAGACATAATTTAAGACCTGTAAACCAGGACTGCAGGTAGCAATTATGAAAAGAAAAATCTCTTAACAATAACAAGAGACCATGAAAAAATAATCAAATAGCTTCAAGACAATGTAAAGAAGAATAGCACAAGATTGATTAGAGTCAACAAAAAAGCCAGAGC
Organism: Myocastor coypus; assembly: GCA_004027025.1. Lineage (NCBI taxonomy): Eukaryota > Metazoa > Chordata > Mammalia > Rodentia > Myocastoridae > Myocastor > Myocastor coypus. The sequence goes on from PVJA010052021.1 coordinate 9,625, forward strand.
CAGCACAAATGACATAAAAAAGCTGTTCACAGCACTTACGGCAGAAAAAAATATATAAAAACAAATAATGGCAGAAAATTTCCCAAGTATAAAAAAAATTGAGGTATATAGAACTCCAATTATCCATGAGCAAATAAATTTATTCCAAGGCATACAATAAGCCAGATTCCAGAAATTTAGCACAGGAATAGAATATTAAAAGCTGTTAGTGAAAAGAAAGTCATCTATAATCAAAGCCTGTAATTTAAGATGCTGGAATAAAATGTTCCCAGTCCTGAAATAAAATAACTTCCAATCCATATTACTGTAAAACTGTCTTTAAGAATTATTGGAGAAATAAGATACTTCCATGACAAAGAACAACTGAAGAAATTCATGACCACCAAACTAGCTGTACCATGTGCTCTAAAAAATGTTATGGAGAAACAGCACACACTCCACCTCAGCTGGCCTACTGGGAAGGAGCTACAGGACTCGCAGCCAAAGGTGGGTAGAGGGGCCACTACACCTCAGAGGACCTAATGTGAAGAAGCCACAGGACAGCAGCCTGTAGTGCCAAGAAGGCCCACTCCACCTTGATTGGCCTACCAGGAAGGAACCATTGGACAGGCAGCCAGCAGGGCTCTGTGGTACAGTTGGATGGGGCTCAGGTAGAAGAAGCTAAACAGAGAAACCAAATCCAAGCCAGGTCCTGCCAGTCGAGTTCGAGTTCAGTAGATCCAGACGTAGTGAGCTGATGTGTAATGCTTGGCCTAGCCAAGACTAGACCAAGACCCAGACCTACAAGAGCATTCTTGTGGCACAGAGGTGACAGAAGGTGCATTGGGAAGACTCCAGGTACATGAAGTGGGAAGGTTCCCAGATAGAACTCAAGGGAACTAATTTAAAAATAAATTCTCAATATAAAATCTGCTTTGATCTTTGTTCCTATAGTGTAAAGTACAAATGCATTAATTACAAAAGTTTGTTGACTTCTAAATTTCAACAGCTATTATTAGTTTTGCTAATTACAGTACTGCAAATAGGAAATTATATCTGCCTTAACCACATGTTTTCCCTTGGGGAATAATACTGGGAGGTGCTGAGTAATAACCTAACCAAAGCCCTACACTGAAGGACAGAGGACAGTGCCAAACAGAAATCAATATCTCACTCTTAATCAATAGAGAAGACAAAATCTTGTGACACATATGAAACAAGGATCTCTGACACAAGAGATACCTACAAAGCAGACTCTTTACAGACTCTGACTGTAGTGATATAGCTGCTTAACCACATGTTCTCTCTTGGGGAATAATACTGGGAGGTGCTGAGTAATAACATATTAGGAAAACAAAGAGGGAAAAAATAAATACCTTAATGTTGAACCTCAAGCTTCTAGAAAAAGAACAACAAACCAAGCCCAAAGACAGGAGGAAATTATAAATATTAGAGCAGAAATTAATGCAATTGAGACAAAGAAAAAAATATGAAGAATCAATGAGTCAAAATCTGGTTCTCAGGGGCCCGGCAGGATGGCTCAGTGGTCTAAAGCGCCTGCTTAGGAAAGCTTGGGCGGCTTCAGGGACCATGGTTCGATCCCTGGCACCACATGCTGTGCCAGCCCTGCCCTCAGGGCAGGCTGAGCCAGCCATAAAAATAAATAAACAAACAAACAAAAGTTCTGAAACAAGAAAATAAATAAATAAATAAAATTATTTTTAAAAAATCTGGTTCTCTGAAAGAGTAAATCAAATTGATAAAGCCCTAGTTAATCTCATCAAAAAGAGGAAAGTAAAAACTCAAATTCAAGCATAAAGAATAAAAAGGCAAAAATTATTGCAGATCCTGTGAAATTGAGAAGATCATCAACAAATACTTTGAAAATGTTTACTCTCACAGAATTGAAGACACATGAAATGGACAGATTCCTCGATAAGCACAAATTTCTAAAACTAAACCAAGAAAATATAAAAGCTCTGAATAATCCAATATTGACAAATGAAATTGAAAATGTAATAAAAAACCTTACCAACAAAGAAAAGCCCATGTCCTGGCGGATTTACTGCTTAAGTCTACAAGAAATTTAGAGAAGCTAATGCAATACTCCTCAAAATCTTTAATGAAATTGAAAAGGAAGCAATACTCCCAAAAATTATTTTTGGAGGCAAATATTACACTGATACCAAAACCAGAGAAAAATCCAACCAAGAAACAGAATTACAAGCCAACCTTCTGCATGAACATAGATGCAAAAATCCTCAATAAAATACTAGCAAATAGAACAAATAATCAAGAAGATTATAAACCATGACCAGGTAGGATTCATCCCAGGGATGCAAGGATGGTTCAACATACACAAATCTATAAACATAATACACTATAGCAACAGAGCCAAAATCAAAAACTACATGATCATCTCAATAGATGCAAAGTCTTTTGTCTTTTGACAAAGTCCAATACTTAATCATGATAAAGGCCCTGTAGAAAATTGGAACAGATAGTCTATTCCTCAACCTGAAAAAAGCCATCTATGACAAACCAATAGCCAATATAATACTAAATGGAGAAAAATTGAAAGCTTTTACTCTCAAATCAGGTACAAGACAAGGATGTCCTCTATCACCATTCCTATTCAATATAGCTCCAGAATCATTGGCTAGAGCCATTAGACAAGACAAAAATAAAAGGAATAAAAATGGGCAAAGAATAGGTCAGACTATCATTTGCAGATGACACGATGCTCTACTTGGAAGACCCAAAGCTCCTAGAATTACTAAACAAATTTAGTAGATAATAGGATACAAATTCAATACCCAAAAGTCAATAGCATTCCTCTACAGAGATAATGAACTCACTGAGAAAGCAATTGGAGAAATTATGTCCTTCACAATACCATCTAAAAAAAAAAAAAAAAAAAAAA
>PVJA010052022.1:0-12667 GCA_004027025.1 Myocastor coypus
CATTTTATATTTGGGTGAATTGGGGATGTTAGTGTGGATCGCATCTAAAAGTCTGAAATTTCATAGCTTTCTGGTTGACTAGTAAGCTGCAGTTGAGCGGTTGCTCAGAAGAGTGTTCTGTATACGGAAGAAGAAAGGGGAGCAGACAGCACAACCAAGGGTCATGCTGTGGAGAAGACAGATGAAGAGGTCGGGAAGAAAGGGTCGCTGGTGGGGTGGCACATGGCACATGCCTATAATCCCAGCGCTTGGGAGGCTGAGGCAAGAGAATCACTGTGAGTTCGAGACTAGCCTGAGCTACAAAGTGAGCTCAAGGCTAGCCTGAATGGGACAGTGAGAAAAAAGAGAAGAAGGAAGGAAGGAAGGAAGGAAGACTCTGTAGAACAATTCAATGTTTCAGTGTGTCTAAAATAATATGATAGAGGCCTGCAAGATGGCTCAGCTGTCTAAAGTGCCTGTTTAGGCAAGCTTAGGCAACTGCAGGGACTGTGGTCCAATCCTGGGCACCACATGCTGTGCCAGCCTCACCCCCAGGGCAGGCTGAGCTAGCCATAACATTAATAATAATAATAATAATAATAATAATAATAATAATAATAATAGCAATAATAATAATATGATAGTCAGAGACACTATAGGTTGTTAGATATTCCGAACTGCACATCTACAACGATGATTTCCGATGGGAGATAAGTACATTCCTCAGGAAATACTTGGCAGTGTCTGAAGATCTGCTCAGTTGTCAGAACTGGATGTCTAGTACATCCACTAGGCAGAGGAGAAACACCCTGCATGCACAACAAAGAACCACAGTGAGTCCTCAACTTATAAAGTGAATTTGTTCCCCAGCACTGGCTGTGACTGGCTGTGACTCCAGTTGTCAGTTGTTGGGATCCTCTACACAGCCTTCAAAGACTTTCTGCTGTACACAGGCATGTCTCAGTGTCCTCCTCTGAAGACATAGGCCCAGAATTTCTCAATTAATCCATACAGGAAAAGATGTTGTAATGTTCCTTTCAGAACTCTCTAAGGATTAAATCTGCATCTTAGCCCCATCTAAAAGCACAAGCAGCTGGCATTCGGGTCATAACTCAAGACTTTGGTCATAAGTTAAAACTAAAATTCTGGTCATAACCTCAGTTGTTTGTATGTCATGATGGCCGTATCCACCCACAAAGGCAGGTAGTGCTAAGAAACTCAGAACTAGAGTTCCACTTTGGGAAACAAGGAAATGCTGGCCTTATTTTACCTTTATTTTTTTAATTTATTTTATTTTTTTTCTTTTCTTGTTTCAGAACTTTTGTTTGTTTGTTTGTTTATTTTTATGGCTGGCTCAGCCTGCCCTGAGGGCAGGGCTGGTGCAGCATGTGGTGCCGGGGACAGAACCACAGTCCCTGCAGCCGCCTGCAGGTGAGCCATCCTGCCAGGCCTATATTACCTTTAATAGGTGAGAATTCTTTTTTTTTTTTTTTTTTTGGTCTTTTCAAGACAGGGTTCCACTGTGTAGTTCAGGCTGACCTTGAGCTCACTTTTGTAGCCTAGGCTGGTCTCGAACTCACACCAATCCTCCTGCCTTAGCCTCCCAAGTGCTGGGATTACAGGTGTGCACCACCATGCCCGGCTTCACTGAAATTCTTATGAGTGTTTCCAAACACCTTTTTCCTGGCAATAACTAATGTCTTCAGGCCTAGCCAAAAATCGAATCCTCTTTTCCCGTCATGAGCAGGACTTATGCTCACTTACCTAATGCTATCACCCTCCAAAAGCTTCCTCACTTTGAGAAAGGAATCAAAATGTGGGAAGGCAGCAGCTGCGTGTGTTAATGAGTATGTGCTATCACCATAAAATTCCAGGAGCCTTCTCCACAAGGCTTCTTTAGACAAATCAAGGCACTCCACCACAATGGGCTGCTATCCACGCAAATTCAGAGAGCTTGTAACACACTACAAACAACAACAACTTATCAACATGATTAATCAGAGTTTTTCTGGCTGTTTGTCAATGCATTTCACAAATCAAACAACAGAGGAATGTGACTGCTGGTTGTTGACCCTGGTAACCCAAAACCACTATGCTGTGTTAAATTGATAAATTAGTTTAAAGGAATGTTTACCTCCTTTACTGTATGTCTCTTGTGGGTGTTGTTTTATAGGAGGATAAGCCTGGCTCCAAGAATCCAGTGTGAGGCCAGGACTGACACAAAGGGACTGAATATGACTATGTGAATGTATTCTCTCAGATTCTTGTCTCTTCAGGGGGAAAAGTATGTTCTTTTTAGATGCTGCCCCTCTACTCCTGTCTTCTAAGGGAGAAAAAACAAAGGTGTTTCCATGGAGCCATGAGTATCTCGGATGGGAACATGAGGATGTGTTCTCCGATCACACTCCTTTTTAGAGCTACTTGGCTTCAGTAGCTACTGCAGGTGTGAGATGCACCCAGAAAACACAAATGACCTCCTAGACAATCAGCCATCACTGACCAGGAATTTATTTATTTATTTATTTATTTTTTTTTTTTTTTGAGTTTTTGAGACAGGGTCTCGTTATGCAGTTGAGGCTGGCCTTGAGCTCACTTTTGTAGCTCAGGCTGGTCTCGAACTCGCACCGATCCTCCTGCCTCAGCCTCCCGAGTGCTGGGAACTGACCAGGAATTTAAGAAAAGCAACAGCAGACTGGCATTTTTAAGAGGTGCATGGGGAGGCTCAGGGGACGGTTTAAGAACTGTGTGAAAGGAGCTGGTGCTGAGGTCAGACTTAATGGCTGAGAACAGTTGCTACTGCTTACTGTGCACTTACGACCTTTGTGCAAGACACTTTCATTTCGGATTACTTAATCTCAGCAACAATCTGTGAGACCAGTATGATGATACTTACCTGAGATGCAGATAAGGAAAGTCACTGTAGACTGCAGTTGAAGAAGAATAGTCATAGGGCATGGTGGCGCACACCTATAATCGCTGCCCTTGGGAGGCTGAGGCAGGAAGATTGCTATGGGCCTGGGTTACATAGTGAGTTCAAAGCCAGCCTCAGGGCCAGTCAGATAGTTCAGTGGACTAAAGCATTGCTTAGGCAGACACAGGGACCAGGGTTGCTCCTCACAGGGGTGCACTGAGATGGCACTGGAGATGGGGAGTGGTGGCGCTCATCTGTAATCCCAGCGTTTGGGAGGCTAAAAACAGGAGGAGAATCACTATGAGACTGATCTATGCTGTGAGATCCTGTAGACCCTATATTAAATAGATGCTTAAAATTTTTTAAAAGACAGGAGGATCAGTGTGAGTTCGAGACCAGCCTGGGCTACAAAAGTGAGCTCAAGGCCAGCCTCAACTGCATAGCGAGACCCTGTCTCAAAAAGACAAAAAAAAAAAAAAAAAAAAAGATACATGAAATTGAAGGAATAATCTAGCTGCTAGTTCAATCACACAGATTGAACATTATTACCATATTTTAGCCTAACTTTGTGAGCAGCTCTTGTTAACAGTATCAGCAGTAGGGTCCTGAGCAAATTATCTAGGGAGCTGTCCAGGCTCACCCATCATCAGGGACTGAACATAACTGGGATGTTCAATTCTAACTCGGATGGCATTAGGTGGAGATCATCAGGTCATGAGGGTGGATCCCTCACAAATACAATTCCTCTTCCTAAGCCCCTGTCAGAAGAGGCCTGAGAGCAGCCCCCTCTGCTCTCTGCCAAGTCACACAGCTGGAGGATGGCCATCTGTGAGCCGGGAAGCAGGTCCTCATGGGGCACCAGGTCTGCCAGCACCTTGATCTTGCCCTCCCAGTCTCCATGACTGTAAGAAATAAATGTATGTAGCTGAAGCAACCCAGCCTGTGTTATACCTGTGCAGGCCAAATTGACGAAGACAACCTACAAATAAAGAAGAAACTTAAAGCAGGGAGTAGCCAAGGGACTTAGCCGTGGTGTGGTCTCCACACAGCTACACCCACACACAGGCCTCCTGGCTCCTGAGCTGTGCCTGCCCCACTCCACCACAGTTCTGCTTGACCTGCTCATCCCTTGGCCTTTGGCTTTCGGCCTTTGCAGCTTCCTCATACCCCACTTGAAGTCTGGCTCCTCTTTCTTTTCTAAAGCCTGGGTACAATTCACTGGCCTCCTCTCATAAAGGCTGTTGTGAATGGAGTTATTTCTTTTCTGCCAGTACAATTTACAATTCATGATAATGTTAACAACGGTAATAAACTCTATGCCAGGTAGAGTCCACAGCAACACCATGACTCATGTTAGAGACAAGCCTTTGGGATGTTAAGAGTCAATCATGGGCACTGCTAGAAAGAGCCGGAACACCACTCCTGCCTTCCTCCAGCCAGCATGCATGGAGTTGGTGTTTGGTGTTAACTGGTCTCCTGTTCTCTTGTGTTTCCTCACCTCAAACAAGGGCAACTGTAAGATGTAAAAACCATCTGTTAAAAATCAGATGCCAGCCGGGCATGGTGGCACACGCCTGTAATCCCAGCACTCGGGAGGCTGACGCAGGAGGATTGGTGCGAGTTCGAGACCAGCCTGGGCTACAAAAGTGAGCTCAGGACCAGCCTCAACTGCATAGCGAGACCCTGTCTCAAAAAGAAAAAAAAAAAAAATCAGATGCCAACAAACACATCCGCATGCTAATTTTTTTCTTATATGATCCCCTGCCCTGCCTGGGGTCTTTACTCACAAGAAAGTGTCACCGATGAAGCCCTCAACATTGTAACTCCAGAACCAAACTGACAAGCTAATCTCAGATGGAAATGCAATGACCCAGAACAGTGAAGGAATATCTTGAAAAAGGCAGAGTTGGAAGACTTACATGGCTCAATTTTAAAATTTACTGCAAAGAATCTACTGTTACTCCAGGTGTGGTGGGGTGTGCCTGTAATCCCAGCCCTCTAGGTAGCTGAGACAGGAGGATCCAGCCCAGCCCGTGCAGTTTAGCAACCTAGGAAGACCTGCATCAAAATAAAAATGAAAGGGGCTGTGGGTATAGCTCAGTGCAAAGGCCCTGGATGGATTCCTTCGCTAGTACATTTTTTTAATTAAAAAAAAATCTATAGCTAATTCCCCTGTTTCTGAGTATGTATATACTTGGCATAATAATAACAGTAATAATCATACTCAGGCCTCCAGCTCACCTACTAAATCAGTGTTCTGGGCTACAGCCCATGAATCTGTACTTAACAGACCTCCTGAGGTGTGGCTACAGCACACGCAGCTTAGGAACCTGTTTCAGGCTGTTGACTTTTCCAGCTGGCCGGAGCCAGCGTGTCTAGGCTGAGGCCTGCCCTTCTCTTCCTTTCCCAATGGGCTGCTCAGGTAGCTTCGCTTTATCCCCACGCAGCGTGTGTGTGTGTGGAGTGGGGTTGGAGGGGAGAGGGTGCTGTGTTAGTGCAAGAGTCCTGTAAGGCGCCTGGCTTTTTAAGAAAATTAAGACTCCAGAATCCTCTCCAGAGAAAGAGCTGTCAGAGGCAGGCAGAGCAGCTGGGCAGGAATGGAGGGGGTGGCATTTCCAGCTACCCCACTGTCCCCTTCCCCTACGGAAGTAAGTTCTTCTCTCACGTCAGCTTGCTCTCCTGGTCAGAGAGGTACAGCCAGCCGCTGGGTGAGGAAGTGCATTATAGGCTGGTTGATACATAGAACCGATGTCACTGTATTTTAGGGGAGGCAGAGCCATGAAAGGTTAGACAAGAGGATGAGCTGGGTGGGCACTTGCTCATCTTAGGGGTGGGAAACTGAGGCGCAGACATGAGGTTAATAATTTTATTTTGGAGGAGGCATCCTTGGTTCAGCCCATAGGTAGCTATGAGAAGGTTTATAGTTGGTGAGATGTTGAAGGGCTTACTCTGAGTCAAGTCTTGTCAACTTAGTAATTAGTTGATAGTTACGTAGGACAAGGATTAGACTGGCACACTGCAGTTACCACACTAGCCCACCTTAGCTCTCGGAACTCCCACTCTGTGTCTCTCTCATATTGATGGGGTAGATCTACCTTGTCTCAAAACTTCTTTCCTACCCAAATCTGCCAATATCTAGGACTACAGCTGAGCAGTGGATTTTGGGTGACAGGCATGTGGTTAGTCCAGGATTGTGCCAAAACCTGGGCCTGGGCTTTCATAAGTTGTTATTAAATCATCCTTGAACTCTGTCAGGTCAGCTGTTACTCAACTAAATAAAGTATTTTTTAAGAAATTGTAGAATTGTAGATAATCAAATATCAAGAGTTTCTTACTTGAGGGCCAGTGGAATAACTCAACAGACTAAACACCTGCTTAGGCAAGCTCAGGAACTGGGGCTTGATCCCCACTACCCCCTGCCATGCTGGCCCGCTCCTGGGTGCACTGAGCCTGTGACCAAGTCCAGGTATGGTGGCGCATGCCCGTAATCCCAGAACTGGGAAGGCTGAAAACAGGAGGATCACTGTGAGTCCAAGTTGTATAGTGAGACCTTGTACCAAATGCATTTAAAAAAAAAAAAAAGAAGAAAACCCAAAACAGTTTCTTACCTGAGCTCTAAAATTTCCAGACATTTTAGGAAAATGCTGGCCAACGTCATTTTCTGTGCAGCAGGCACTATTCTAAAACCTATATGTGCTGCTGTCATAAGATTTTTGCAACAACCTTTTGAGGTAGTCACTCTTGTTATCCCCACTTTATACAATAAGGATATGAAACTTAGAAAAGCTCCATTATTCACCTAAGGTCATGCAGCTAGAATTAAACCTCAGTCAGATTTACTGTAGGACCTGCCCCCTTGACTACAATACTTGCTAATTCTGGAAATAGAGTATGAGATATTGAGAGCTATCTGCTTTTAAGATTTCAGTGAGTGTATTTTGAATGTCTTTGGATAAGGAAAATCCTGCAATGCATACAAAGGTATGCTCTTCTTCCCAGGGGGTGAGATAGGTATTCAATTAGCATTTTAAAAGGCAAACTATGGGGTCTGATAATGCAGGCTTGTGACCTCAGCAATCAAGAGGCTGAGGCAGAAGGGTTCTTGCAAGTTTGAGACCAGACTCAGCCACACAGTGAGATCCTGTCTCATTAAAACAAAAACACAGGATTCAGGAGTGTCACTATGAGTTGGAACTGCGTAGTGAGACCCTGTCCAAAAAAAAGAAAAAAAGCTGAACAGCATAGAATACAATAAAAACATCTAACAGGAGCTGGTGTCACATGCCCATAGTCCCAGCTATTCAGGAGGCTGAGGTAAAGGATTGCAAATTTCAGGTCAGTATGAGCAATTTATTTATTTATTTATATTTTATTTTTTATTTTTTATTTATCTATTTTCCGTGTTTCAGAACTTTTGTTTGTTTGTTTATTTATTTTTATGGCTGGCTCAGCCTGCCCTGAGGGGAGGACTGGCGCAGCATGTGGTGCTGGGGATCGAACCGCGGTCCCTGAAGCCACCTAAGCTTTCCTAAGCAGGCGCTTTAGACCACTGAGCCATCCTGCCAGGCCCCAGTATGAGCAATTTAGCAAGGTACTGTCTCAAAATGTGAAAGTGTTGTAGATGTAGTTCAGTGGAAAAGCTCTTGCCTAGCATGGATGAGACATAGGGTTCAGTCCCATTAACACGCACGCGCACACACACACACACACACACACACACACACACACACACACAGGACGATGATCAATTGGTAGGCCACCCGTGATGAGTTCCTAGAGGAGGTGGCGTTTTTTAGGACCTTTGAAATGTCAAACAGTGCACTGCTGGTGGAGATGCAAGAAGAGCAGCTGCAATGATCAGGCTCAAATCTAGGCTCTGTCACTCAGTAGCTGTGCAGCTAGCTCCTCCTCAGGGCGATTTCCTCCCTGTGCCAAGTGGAGGGTGGTTCCACAGGCCTCTCAGGGTTGTTGTGAGAATAGCGCAGCTCCAATAGCACACAGGAAAGGCTCACTGCTATTCTGTTCCCTTTTGGGCTCACTGAGTCATTTCAGAACCCATCACCCTGGGGCCGCCATCGGGCAAAGCTTACCCTCCGTCAAGGCGGCGCCTTGGTCAACTATTCAAAAGCAGTTGAGCCACTTAAACACTCTACAGGGTTTGGAAAGGAAATGAACACTGAGGATCAACTTCAGCAGTGTGACCAGGAGCCACTGTAATAGAACAAATGGATTGTTTATCAGCTTTCTATCTGCCCCTAACAAAACCATGTGAAATGAGGCATTAAACCCCAGTTTTAAAAAAGATGACAAACACTGACTAATTTACTGGAGTAGAACACATTGAGGCAGATGTTTAGTTTTGCATTAAATCTATATCTAGCATTTTCATTAAAGGGGGTAAAATGTAGACTTTATTGATGCTTCAGTGACCATTTCAGATTAACGCTTAACGTTGAAAATTGTCCATGAAATTGCAAATGTATCTGCAAACACATCAGAAGGGGCAGGCTAAGTGCCATGTGCTATTCATAGCCAGCCGTTTTGGAGGCTTATTTGGCCATGCTCGCGTAGGCTGTGCATCGTTAATATCTCTGATTGCTTAGTTAAATGCCCTTTTAGATAGGGAGAGAAAAGGCATAGAAAAGATGGGGGGATATATCACTTTAGTGTAATGAACAATTAAGTCATGATATACTTCTTTATTTGTAGTTGATATTCCCAGAGTAATTAGGTTAGTATCCTTCTTAAAAAGCTATTAGCTTCCATAACCATCATTCATGGTCACAGGTTAGCCGAAGCAGCTTAGGAAAGGAAAAAAAAAAAAAAGATTAAAGACCTTAGAGTGAAAATAAACTTTTTTTTTTTTTTTAAAAAAAAGAACCTAATTTTTAGCACCACCAAAGCTAGTAAGATTAAATTATAAGAGTTTCACTTTTTAAATTTTGGAGGGAGGGGTGCCAGGAGCCGAACTCACAACCGTGTACTTGCTAGGCAGCTGCTGTGCCACTGAAGTATAGCTCTGGCCCCAAGAACTTTAGTTTGATAACATTAAATATCGACTCAGATTGTTTATATATGGATATCTAAATGGCTAGGGAGAAATTCTGTTGTATATTTCTTTATTCAGAGTGACAAAAATTAAGAGTTGTACAAAGACAAAGTGATACAATTTGTAAGTGAGTTCTGGAATCAGGTTCCTTGAATCTGAATCCCAATTCCAGGTCTTATTGGTGATTACTGATCAGCAGATCCACATGAATTTGGAATGAAGGAAAGTTAGCTCTTTAAAGAAGGAGGTGGGGTACCAAGAAGAAAAATGGAAGGGATGCCGGAGCCATGAACAACAACACGCTCAGGGTACTTGAAGGGAGGACAACGGAATGAAAGAATGGAGGGCAGGCACCAACGGCAGGCTGCTTCTCAGGTCAGACCAAGGCCAGGGGCTAAAGGTCTTTAATAAGAGGCTGAGGACTCATTTCAGACTACAGTAAGGGTCCATGAAGTAGGTTTGCGTTAGCGCTACTGTGCAAGAGAAGTTTCACATTCACAATTCACTCTACCTGCAACAGGGTTGGTGACCGCTTAGTCATCAGAGCAAATCAGGTAAACAGTGCTCAGGAGGGGCCGGGGAGATAGCTCCATAGCACAAGTGCCCTCCTGGCAAGTGCAAGGTTGTGAGTTCGAACTCTGGTCCCAAAAAAAAAAAAACAAAACAAACACACACACACAAAAAAAACTAGAAAGTCCTACTTTCTACAATGGGAGAAAAGTCAGCTTTAGCCAAGTGTGGTGGCACATGCCTGTAATCCCAGCACTTGGTAGGCTGAGGCAGGAGGATTAGTGCAAGTTCGAGACCAACCTGGGCAACAAACGTGAGCTCCAGACCAGCCTGAACTGCATAGCGAGACCCTGTCTCAAAAAGACAAAAAATAATAGCGATGAGGAGGAGGAAAGCAGAGCCAATGGGATGGTTTAGAGACCTCCACACATTACATTTTTTACCTTTTTTAATATTCAGCAGTGTGGAGGATGAAACCTAGAACCTCATGCATGCTAGGTAAGTGTTGTATCACTGAAGTAAGTACAGCCCAACACTGGACATTTTATTTTGACTTTGTTTCCCCTTCAGTGTTTTGCTCATTCGATCCTCCTCTCTGAAGTCAGATCATACAAGATTAAGCACTGACTACTCACCAAAGTGACCACCTCGGAAACACCCAGCATCCAGCCTTCAGGCTGGCATTTGGTTTTAGGAATGCTCCCCAAAAATTCATGTGGTAATATTTTCAGAAATCCTTGCTCTCTGTTTTGGCCCCAGAGAAATACAGATGACCCAGGTCTCTATTTCCAAAACTATGTACACAGAATATCAATATTAAAAGAATTAATGGATGCTGCATAACAAAGGGTTCTAAGATCACACAGTATTTAAATACATTTTGTTAAATAAAATTAAATATATTTCTCTATTCTGCAGGCTTCTCAGAGCCTCTAACATGATAATGTGCTATGTAGCTATCCAAAAGAAAATAAGGAATGCTGAACTTCTCACATTTATTTACCTCCAGAATCCACAGTCCACACTGAGGCTATTGTTCTTGTTCTTGTTGTTGTGTTAAGAAACAGTCATATTGGCCCAGTGAAATAGCTCAGCAGCATAAAGTGCCTACTTAGGCAGCCTTAGGAAAGCATAGGGACCACGGTTCGATCCCAAGGGTGGGCTGAGCCAAAAAGATGGTCTTATTGTTTTCTAAGGTGGTCTCAAATCCCAAGATAACTGGGCATCAGTAGTCTTCCCGCCTCAGCCTCCAACAATCTGGTACTACAGGTACACACTACCATTGCTGGCTTAGACTAACATATTTGTAACAGTTACCCTGGAAATTATTTTTCCAAACTTTGAAGATAGAAGGTTCCATTTAGGATGAGAATGCTGTTCACACACTGACAACAAGGAAAACACAAATAACCTATAAAACCATATTTTTTAACCCATCAAAAAATTAAGCTGCAGGGCCAGGGAGATAGCACAGTTGAATAAGTGCTTGCCTGGCAAACACAAGGTCCTAAGTTCAATCCCTGATACCTCAGAGAGAGAGAGAGAGAGAGAGAGAGAGAGAGAGAGAGAGAGAGAGAATTAAGCTGCAAAGCAGCAGAGAACTGAATGTCAAAGGATGACAAGCCCTTCTCAGTAAAGAAAGTCCCTATCAACTCTTTCTTTCTGCAGAAAGTAGGAAAAATAGGTAATCATGGTCAGCCTGATAGCTCCGCAGACCAAAGAGCCAGCTTAGGCAGAGTGCAGTGGCCAGGGTTTCATCCTGGCATGCAGTGCCAGTCCTGCCCACGTGGCCCACTGAGACAGGGTATGGTGGTTCACATCTGTAACCCCAGCACTTGAGAGACTTAAAGCTGGAGAATCGCTATGAGTCTGATCTATGTAATGAGAGCCTGTAGACGCTGTTCTAAGTTCAAAAGGAAAAAAAAAAAAAAAAGGTAATCACCACCAAACCAGGGAGGAAGAAAGCAAATCCCTACGTGCTGAACATAAACTAATCTGGCAGCTTAGAATTTCAGAGCGCTCCAGGCCCCACAGGAAGCCCCACCTGTTTGCCATCCCTTCCCGCGTGCCTTGGTGCGCATGAGAAAGACGGCATGTGGGGCAGGGCATGTGCGAGACCCTTTCCCCGGGATAACCATGCAGCCCTGCAGCTCCTTCGCATGTTTGGGGCTGCAGCAAGAGCAGCTAGAGAAGACCGCTGATGCTCCCAGACCCGTGTGAGCACAAAGTGCTGCTCATCTTCTCAGGGCAAGGAGGAAGAGTTCAGCCTGTGCCCAGATTCAACTCGGATAGAAACACCGACCTGGGCGAGGCCAGGCGACCTTCTCGGGCTAAAGAGCCCGTCAAAATCAACGTATACTAGTTCAGCTGAGGTGGGAGAAAGGGCGGGACGTCTGCCTGTCGTCTGCCACTGGGGGGAAGGGCTGCAATGCTGGGCTCCCCCAACCCCCCCAACACACACACACCACAAGCTTCTCAGTGTTCATGGAAGGGTCCGTTTGAAGGACAGGGGCTGAGGAGAAATAGCAGTGAGTACTGAAGTGGGTGTTGAAGTCAGAAGATCTGTGGTGGGATCCAGGATCCAAGTTTTATTTTATTTAATTTAATTTTATTTTTTGCAGAACTAGGGGTTGAACTCAGGCCCTTGTGCTTGCCAGGCAAGTGCTTATTCTACTGAGCTATCTCCCCAGCCCCTAGGATCCAAGTTTTAGTTCCCACCATAAATTAAGGATGAGTATTTCTGTTTTATTTTATTTTGTCTTTTTGAGACAGGGTCTCGCTATACAGTTCATGCTGACCTTGAGCTCACTTTTGTAGCCCAGGCTGGTCTCAAACTCACAATGATCCTCCTACATCAGCCTCCTGAGTGCTGGGATTACAGGCGTGCGCCACCACCCCCAGCAGTATTTATGCTTTAGTATTTAAATCTTTGATCTATTTTGGCTCTAGTTTAGAGCGTGGTGATAGACTGTGGTTTCTGTCTCATTGTTCCCCCAAAGCCTCATGTAGTCATGGGGCAGACTTCTATAGGTTGAGATTAAGTCAGGATCCAATGCTGGGTGTGAGTGCCACACCCGCCCTGGGCAGATGGCCTGAATGCAGTGGAAGGAAGGGAGAGAAGCTTGCCTCTGCCTCTGCGGCCCCCCCACCCCGCCCCTGCCCCGGACCCTCGGCTATTGTCCCTCTGCCTCTGACCGTGCCCCTCTGCCCCTCTACCC
>PVJA010052023.1:0-12577 GCA_004027025.1 Myocastor coypus
GGATCCCCTCCCTGCTGGGCACTGCCCCTAGGGTTTGTGTACCGGAAGCGGATTCCCTCCCTGCTGGGCACTGCCCTTAGGGTTTGTGTCCCCGGAAGTGGATCCCCTCCCTGCTGGGCACTGCCCTTAGGGTTTGTGTCCCCGGAAGTGGATTCCCTCCCTGCTGGGCACTGCCCTTAGGGTTTGTGTCCCCGGAAGCAGATTCTCTCCCTTCTGGCTTCAGCTGTCAGAGTTGATGGTTTTAGAACCAGAGGAGTAAAGTTCCAGGCCAGAAGAAGGAGTTAAGAGAGCTCATTGGAAACAGAGAGAACAGCTGCTGGATGTCCAGCGTGGGTCTAGAGTGAGGTGCCACCAAGGTTCTGTGTCAGGGGTGACATACACAGCAAGGCTGCCACGTAAGTGCAGTGGGATCACATGGCACTCAGCCTGTCGGGTCACAGTTAGGCCACTGTGCCAGCACTGATCCAGGAGGGAGGCAGCAACGTCCCAGAGGCCCGCAGGGGGAGCCAGGCATCGGGGAGGGCTGGGTCCCAGTGGCCTGGTCACCTGCTGGCCTGGTCACCCGCTGGCCTGGTCGCCCACAGCTTCAGCTGCTGTCGTCTCAAGTGGGCTCAAGCTCTGGGCTGGGCCCCAAGTTCATAGGCTCCTTCCTTCCTGGGGACAGAAACCTGGGCTCCTTGTCTTTGGGCTCCAATGGGATATGGTGGCTTTGGTATCTACTTTGAGATAAAAGAATCACTTTCCACACAACCTTTCTTCTTACCTTACTGACCAGAGCCACAAAGCCCATTTCCAAGTACTGGCTCCTGATGAGATTGTTAGGACTGATGTCAGTGGTCAGTCACCACACCCTGGATCACAGCAGGGGCTGCCGCGCTCCGCAGGTGCTGAGAATGGCGGCCAATCAGGCCTAGAAGCCCGACACCTCTGCCTTCTCTTCCTGATGTCCCACAGGATGTGAGCAGCCTAGAGCCTGTCAGCAGTGAAGATGATGGAGGTCTGGAGACCGGCGCTGAGCCACTACCCGAGAGCCAGCGCTCCAAATCGGTGAGCAGCGCAGTGTCGTGCCCGGGTCCCTCAGATGCACTGTCTGGGTCTGGCCACCCCGGTGCCCGGTCTCAGACAGCTGCACAGCCCTGGCCGGCTGCTGCACCAGGCTTGTGCTGCCTGAGACGATCCTCCAGCCCTGGCCTCAGGCTGGGTTCTTCAAGGTCAGGCCTGTGCTGAGGAGTCCTGACTGCAAGAGGCCTGGAGCAGCACTTCCCGCTGGTTCACGGTAAGAGGCTGATGCCCTGGGACAAGCGCCAGGCCAGCAAGGGCTTCAGAGGCAGAGCCTGTGTTTGGCCTCTTGCGCCAACAGCCACAGAGCAGGGCTGCATTCCAAACCCTAGCTCAGTTTGCCTCTCTGTCACACAGTGGTGGCCTGGTGGGCTCAGGCATAGTCCACTGAGGAGAAGCTGCCTGAGCTCCAGGGCCAGGCTGCTCCTGTTCCCTGGCAGCTCTCTGTTCTGCAACCCAAAGCTTGCCAGGCTGCACTGCAAACCCCAGAAGGACATGGGGCCTTTCTGCTCCAGCTCTCGTTGTCACAGATCTCAAAATGGCTCCCCGAGGGCTCACCCCAGCAGAAGGCAGCCTGGAGCCTCAGAGCTCCCCTTCTGACAGTGCTTGGGAAATGTGCATTGAGCTTACCCTAGCTTCCAGGGCCTGAGAGTGCCACGCTGAAAGTGGCCCTGGCTGAGGTGAGACCCCACCCCTGCTCTGCTTGGCTCTGCTCTGCACAGGGCAGGCAGCACAGCCGTGCAAGGTCACGCTGCGTGCATAAGGGTCAGTGAGGCAGGGACCCCGCAGCCCTGCCTCCAAGCTCCCTGAGCTCTGACTGCCCACCTCCCCTCCATCCTGTGATTTCTCTTACTCCATTTCCAGTAGCACCTGGCATAGCCTGGTAAAAGGGAAAGCCATTTGGGACTCAGACCTGTGCAGCTAAGTGTACACCTGGACATGGATTGTTAGATCCCATGCTTGCTGCACATGTGCACGTAGAAGAGCCGGCCAGGCACGAAATGTGCAGAGGTCGCAGCGAGGCTCCTTCCAGGGGGCAGGGAAGACACGAACAGCCTGGCCTGGCCATGTGAGGCTGCCATTTCTTGGAGGGAGAAAAACTTGCATAGCCCAAGCTAACAGGTGCATTTTCCTCTGCTGCGCTGTGGCTGCCTGAACTGCCCCAGCACTGCTCGGCTGCTTCCGTCATACACGGACAGCATGCTGCGGATGTGCCCCAAACCCCTACTGTCCCCAAGGGAGGGCAGCTGGGAGGAGCAGCAACCACTGGGGCCTCTATGGGGCTGGCATCTTCCTAGGTAGCACCAAAGCTGGGACCTCGCTGTTTGGAGCTAGGGCTCTCTGCAGCCAGAAAAGCAGGATTTGTGTCTGGAAAGTCACACCAGGTAGCAGTGCATTTAGGGGAGGGACAGAACCTTCTGGGAGGTCTTAAGTAGACAGCCCAAAAGACAGGGACTTGGCTGTACCGTAGTCCCCAGCATGGGATCGGGCAGCTCGGGGCGCAGCTGGTCAACAGGCTCAAGGCCGAGGTCAGTGCCCAGCTCTTGAACACAGTTCTGGGTTCTGCCATGATCGGGATGGGCTTTTGCAAGGCCAACAGCAGCAGGGTCCAGCACTGGAGTCACAGCTGGCGGCGAGGGACTGTATCCATGAGATGCAGACAAATGCGTTTCACTGACTAATTCTGGAAGGATGTGCTCATCCCTCATATGCAGGGCTCAGACATCCAGTGTCTGTTGGCGCAGGTATGGCTGTGCCCACCAAGCCGAAATGCAGCCCTGGCCCCAGCGCTCCACCATGGTTATAACCCGGCTCTTGGTGCTTGGGGTTGGTCCACATCTATGCAGTCCGACAGCACCGAGGATTCAGTAACCCTCTGGAGCAGCTCCTGTGCAGGAGGGTTTCCAGGGGTGAGGGGAGTGTAGGCCAGAGCATGGTCGCCAGTCCCCAAGACCTGCGCCAGGGAGGTGCCTGGAGTCCATATCCAAATCTAAGCAAGAGCCTGTGA
Source organism: Myocastor coypus (assembly GCA_004027025.1). Taxonomy (NCBI): domain Eukaryota; kingdom Metazoa; phylum Chordata; class Mammalia; order Rodentia; family Myocastoridae; genus Myocastor; species Myocastor coypus. Next base: position 3,068 of record PVJA010052023.1, read on the forward strand.
AGATTAAGCCTTTCGGAAGAACTTTTTAAAAAGAGAAACATGGGCTGGTGAGAAGGCTCAGTGGTCTAAAGCGCCTGCTTAGGCAAGCTTAGGCAACTGCAAGGACCGCAGTTTGATCCCCAGCACCACAAGTTGTGCCAGTCCCACCCCCAGGGCTGGCTGAGCCGGCCATAATTTTAAAAAAAGAGAGAAACATTTGCACAGAGCTTCACAATTGTTTAAACAAAGCTACATCTATTATCTCGTTGGCTTGATGTCTTTTCATGCTCCACATCTTTCCTAAAGTAGCATTTAGTTGGTCCATGCTCTTATTCAAGCTGATCCCCAAAGTACCACTGGAGGTTTTCCTAGGCCTAGAAGCTGACAAGGAAAATGTGTCTGGCAGTGATTCCCCGCATTCTGTAGCTGAGAACGCCACACTCTTTGCAGCCCAGCAGCTGGCCACTGTTTTGCTTCTCGGTCAGTGGCACAGCCAAGGTGTGGCACAGGCATCTGGGTGACACCTGTTCACAGTGCCCGCCTGCTTGCCAGCCCAGTAGCTTAGATCTGTTGAGGGCTGGGATAGCACGGACCAAGGAGGCACCAAGAGTGTGCCTCAGTCACTCCCGAGCAGGGACCGAGCCGCGGGGGAAGAATCAGCGATCGTAAACAAAGCTCATGGGAAGAAAAAAAAAAAAAAAACCAGAAAACAAAAACTAACCCTATAAAATTAAGATAAAAACTAGGGCCAGGGATATAGCTCTGCAACATAAGTACCTGCCTGGAAAGGGCAAAGTCCTAAGTTCCATGCCTGGTATTACACATAATAACATTATGAAGGGTCAGCCAGACAGTTCAGCAGACTAAAGCGCCTGCTTAGACAGACTCGGGGGCCAGGGTTCAACTCCCAGAGTGCCGTGCCGGCTCCAGCCCCAGGGTGTGCTGAGACTGGGATTGAGACTGGGCTTGGTGGAGCACGTCTGTAATCCCAGCACATGGGAAGCTGAAGACGGGATCACGATGAGTCGGATCTGTGTAGTGAGACCCTGTAGGCCCTGCACTACATACATAAAGATAGGTAAAAATTATTCATAAATTAAGTAAAAAATAGGTTAAAATTCATAAACTCAGGTAATGGTTATTTTTAAATGGATTTATAGATGAGGACCAGCAAGATGGCCCAGCAGACTAAGCATCTCCACAGGCCAGGGCAGAACCTTGGATTCACTCCCTGGTACTGCATGCCTTAGCAGCCCCACGCCCGGGCACGCTGAGTTCAAGACCAATCCGGGCATGGTGGCGCACGCTCGTAATCCCAGCACTGGGAAGGCTGGAAACAGGACGACGCTAGGAGTCTGAGCCTTTGAGACTGGGCGCGGTGGCGCATGCTTGGGATCCACCCGGGGCCTCAGCATCACCCTCGGGGTGCCATGTGTCCCCCAGTGCTGTGAGACATTTCCCCAGGGCCCAGGCGAGGCCGCCCCACCCTGCCAGGCCGAGGTCTCCACACGTCCCTCCCCACTGAGCTCATCACTGGAGCCCCTGGCTGACAGCGACCCCACAGTGGCCTGCATAAGCGTGCCTGTGGCCGGAGGCCAGGCTGCACAGAGGCAACACAGGCCTGCTGTCCACCCCTCAGTCCTGCTCACATCACTGACCTGCGGCCCCTGTTCTGCATTGCTCTCCCCCAGGCTCCTGTATGGGGCGCCGTCTTCTCAACCTTCTCTCTCTAGCAGATGTGCTTTTTGTCTCTAATGCAATGGTTCTCAGCCTTTCTAATGCCATGACCCGCAATACAGCTCCTCATGTTGTGGTGACCCCAAACCAAAAAATAATTTTTGGTGGCTACTTCAAATTACTAATTCCAATAAATAACATTTCCCCATGGCATAGCATGGGTTTAAATATGTATTTTCCAATGGCTTTAGGTGGCCCCTGTGTTTTGGTTGTTCGACCCCCACTGGGGTCTCAATCCACAGACTGAGAACCGCTGTTCTCATCAAATGTCTTAGGGGGTAAAGTTTTAGTGTCAGGGTCTGCACCCCAAAAGCATATTTGGTAGCCTGAGTAAGTGCAACGTAAGGAGACTAATGGAAGAGGCGGTGGCCGGGGTCACCATCGCAGACCTATGATGGTAGTGCAGGCACGCATGCTGGCAGCATGCAGTCCATGAAACCTGAAGGCAGCGTCTGAGCTCTTGAAGAGGATCTGCGCTGTGGCGCGTGTCTGCAGAGTGTCCAGGGTCTGTGTTCCGCCCTGTGGGGCCTGCACCCATCAGGCACCGACGGCGTGAACCCCCTCTCCATCACCTGCACTTCTTCCCCACCGAAACAACACACAGAAGCCGGCACACCTGTAATCCCAGCACTCGGGAGGCTGAGGCAGGAGGATTGGTGTGAGTTCAAGACCAGCCTGGGCTACAAAAGTGAGCTCAAGGCCAGCCTGAACTGAACAGCGAGACCCTGTCTCAAAAAGACAAAAAAAAAAAAAGGAACAACACACAGATCCAGAGCCTTCTCCTTGGGACAGTCACCGTGGGCTCCCCGGGCTGTGGATGGCACGGCTCCGTCAGCGGGCAGCACCATAGCAAGGCTGTGCAGGCACTTCGCGGGCCTCCTCGCTGCCAGGCTGCTGGGCATGGGCTGGCTTCGTCATGGAAATGGAATTTCCATCCCTGGAGGTATGCAGCTGGAAGCTGGCCGGCCACTCATCACTAGTCTGTGAAAGGATGAAAACGCTAACAGCTGTTATGAATGGAGCTCCTGAGTGGTCCTGACAGGGGCACGAGTGGACCTCTCATCTTCAGTGACCCTGCAAGGGACAGATGTGTGACCACCAGTTGCCTACAGGAGGCTGAGAGGCTGGCGCAGTCATACAGCTAACTAGCAGCAGCAGGCTAGCAGTCCACAGCTTTGTGGCCTGTTGCTCACCTCCTATCGTGAGGACCTGATGACGTTCAGACCCTTTCCATAAGAAAGCAGAGAGGTGTAACTGGCCACTGCCTTACTGTGCTGGAACGGACGCCCCACACCCTCTGGTCACCTGCTAGCTCCAGGTCCTACATGGACTGGGGACAGTCAGCAAGGGGTCGCCACTCTCACAGACACCTTCATGGGACGCTGCCTTACTGCGTGTGCTAAGACGCACGCAGGGTTTGTTGTGAACGTGGGGTTCATGTGCAACGAGGATGAGCTCTGGGGCGCCAGAAGGCAAGGGACATGGGTGCAGGGGAGGTAAGCCAGGGGCACTGGCACCGCAAGGGCTTCCACCTGGAGTAGCCACCAAGTGACTGAGCCAGGCAGATAGCCAGCAGCTCCTACACGAGGCCCATTCTGGTCGAGTTATGTCCTCAGATCCCGATGTCCATTTGTGGGGGCCTACGGTGGTTCCCGCAGGTATTCCTGCTGGCAGGCAGGCCAGGGCTCCCTCCTGAGAGCTGAGTGTGTCCGGCCACATCTCTCTTCCTGCAGTGACCCCATCTGTCTCCAAGAGCATGGCCTGGGGATTGCAGCTGTGGTCCCCAGGGAGACCTTTGTCATCATCTTTCTGCTTCCCACTTTCAAGGTTAGCACTGGAAGTGTGATTTGGTCAGGTGCAGGTGGTAGGAAAAAGAGTGGGTGCCCTGCGCCATGCTTGGCAAGTGCTGGGCAGTGCTGCCCACCCGCAGCCCCTTCCATCGCCAACCCGGTCCTGCTTCTTGGCCTGATGAGCCGTGCGGTTCCAGAGCCACCCGTGACATCTGTCCTTGAGCCTACCTGCAGGACAGCGCAGTACTCTCTAGCCCCGGGTTCTTGCTATTGAGCAAGCGCCCAGCTTTGAAGTGTTCTGGAAACTAGGACTCTGTGTGAGACCCACGTGCAGGCGCAGAGCTGCCATCACGGCTCCAGGTGTGGCCACAGCCCTGTCCCTAGGCCCCTGGGCCACCCGCTGCATCCCAGCCTCCTCAGTTTCTCCAGCAGGGATCTGAAAGTGGGTCAAGGCAGCCCGAGCTCCTTGGTGGCTTGATGCAGGCAGCACCCTTTCTGTTTTCCTCAGTATCATTTGGCTGATGCTAACACCCCGAAGGGTTCATCAGGGTCACAGGTTCACTTCCAAAGCTCAGAGGCCAAGGCCCTGCCCTCTGCTGGGCTGTAGGGTCACCTCTTAGCCCGAGTGTCCCCTCGCTCACAGCAAAGCCTGCGCATGTGGTCATCAACTGCACTGAGTCCCCGCTACTTCCCGGCACAGCCTATGAGAGGTAGTTGGGGGGTGAGTGAAATGGACACCCCTGGCACCCCGCAGGCTCCACGGTATCCTCCCCTCGCACCCCTGGGTTGTCCTGTGGGCCACTCCAGTGCTCTGTGACCTTGGCATTATCTGAGGAGGAGCCCACCCCACAGCTGCAGTGAGAGAGGCTTCTCCCCAGACACAGCACATCGGCAGGCACAGTGAGGAGGCTGCAGAGAGTTGCCTCCCATGGGGGCCACTGCAACGTCCTCAGCAGGGTCCTTTCTGCTTGCTGCGACAGTGCCATGCAGAGGATCCCAGGGTGCGCGGGGCAGGAACCCCCTCAGCCTCACCCACCTCACAGCTCCCAAGAGCTGCTTGAGCTTGCAGTTTCCCTATGAGAATTCAGTCACCCATGCCCTTCTGCCTTGATGGTCACAATTTGTCCTTTTCGCAGGATGCCAGAGAGAGGGGCCAGCAGCGCAGCGCCCCTGAAGCTTCCCTCAGTTCACAGGAGGAGCTATTGGCACCAGCTCTGGCAGAGGCCGACGTCACCTGCTATGGTACGACCCCTTCCCTGGCAAAACCAGCTCGAGACGTCCAGTGAGGGCAGCTGCTCCCAAGCAGGACCTGGCACCCCACCCGTCCTCTGCCTTAGCCTGGGCCAGGTCACCGCATGGCCTGTGGCGGTGCCTACTGCAGCTGGATAAAAATGCGCTGGGACAGAAAAGGCGCTCAGCCAGTGGTGCCTGCATCTGAGGCTGGCGGGTTCTCCTCAGACCATGCATAATCATCTAAAGGTCAGGTTGAGCACAGTGTTTGGCTCTGCATGTGTTGACCGAAGCTGCTTGAGGCTTCTTTTCAGACCTGAAAGCAATTGGCAGTCCTGTTCTGCCTTTAACTTCCTGGCTGGAATCATGCCAACAGATTCAGGACAGAAGCTTGCAGTAAAAGTTGTGCATCTCCACCTTGCCCTGTGCCGAGTTAATCACGGGGATGCGTTCTCTCAAGTTCCTCTCCTGGGGCAGAGTGTAGCACTGCCTTAATTCCACAGGCCCGACAGCTCTGTGGCATTTTTCTTTCCTATATTTTTCATAAAATTTAAAATTTTTAGATTTAAATTTTAAAATATTCTTTTTAAAAAACTTAGAAAATTGCTATGACTTCAACGGCCTAGATTTATAGTGAAACCCTTGATGGATGTGTCCAGCGAGCTACCACCCGCGGATCAAATGACGGCCACCATTTGAGCTTTAACAGGCTGACATGGTTTCAAAGGTTGAAAAAAGTCAAAAGTATATTTCAAAAAAATATCAAGTTGAAATCCTGGTATACACAAATAAAGTTTTGTTGAGACACTCGTGCGTCTGCGCGTGGTCCATGGCTGCCTGCCACTCTGGTGGCTCCATCCAGTAGCTGCGACAGAGACTGTGTGGCCTGCACCACCCCGTGCACCCTCCTCCACCGGGAAGGTGTGCTGGCCCTGAACAAGGACCCGCTGAGTTTGGGGGTGCAGGTCCCATTCCATACCCAGAAAACAGGAAGTCGTCCTCGCTCAGCCGAGTCTGGAACTCTGAGTCCTGTACTCCCCCTTTCACCAGACGCTTGTGGACACTCAGTCTGAGCTGGGCTTCGGAGTGAATTCTGTGCAGGAAGTGACCGCAGCGGGCGGGCTGCAGGCACTGCGAAAGGAGAGCAGCACCCTCACCGTGCTGGCTGCCTCCTCCCACGGGGAGCATGGCGCTGCCACCTGCAGGACAGCGCCCGCCTCCCAAAGCTCCCTGAGCTCGTGCCCGTTGTACATTGTGTAGGGTAAATGAATAGGAAACAGCGTGGCATGTGTGTGCCACAGACAGACGCAGACGCCGGGAGTCATGGTGCACACCCCCAGTCCCAGCACGCAGAAGGCCGAGGTGGGTTGCAAGGCCAACCTGCACTGCACAGCAAGACCCTGTCTCAAAAAAGCAAAACAAATACAGAAGCAGGAGCTGGACGTAGTGGTACACATCTGTCATCCCAATGCTTGGGAGACTAAGGCAGGAGGAGTGCCGTGAGCTCAAGGCCACCCTGAACTCCACAGCAATACGCTGGGGAGAGGGAGAGGGAGAGACAGAGAGACAGAGACAGACAGAGACTGAGGAGACAGCTCCGTGGCACAAGTTCCTGCCTGGCAAGTGCAAGGTCGTGAGTCGTGAGTTCGAGCCCTGGTCCTGCAGAGAGAGAGAGAGAAGACAATTTAGTATTTTAATTCTACAATGGTGCTTTGTGTTGGTATTTAAGCCAGGGCACTAAATTCTCACTTCCACTAGGAAACTGCCAAGGTAATCCATTCAAAACGTCCCCCATTCAAGGTCCTTACAGCTTTGGGGAGAAGCTGAAACTCGCACGGTGCCAGGTCGGGCGAATGAGGTGGGTGAGGACCCACCGCCCTGCTTTTGCGAGCTGCCTTTGTGCTGGACAGCGCTTGGCAGCCACACCTCAGTCACGTGTTTTTTATCCCACCTCATAAAGACCCTCAGGGGAGAGCACCCCAGAGCTGTTGCGGATGAGTGCATGCCGAGGAAGAGGGCACCAGGACTTCCATGGCAATGTGTCTCCCTGGATTAAGGCTTTTACGTTGAAGCAAGCACTCCAATGCTTTCCTGGGGTAAAACCCAAACCCAGCTCCCACCCCTGCAAACCCTGGGCCTTTCGTGTCTCTTAGAGTAGCACCCGCAGGCGGCTGAGCCTGCTCTGTTCTAGGATGGGCGGGCATCTCCTCAACAGCCCCATCGTGGGCACGCTGCCAGGGGCCCAGTGCAGTCTCTGCACAGCAGAAGGACAGGACCCTCCAAAGAGCAGACCTGTGGGCTGTGCTCCAGAGCCACTCTACTTTGGACCCCGAACTCTGGATTTTGTAGATTTTTTTTTTTTTTTTTTTTTTTTTTTTTTTTTTTTTTTTTTTTTTTTTTTTTTTTTTTTTTTTTTTTTTTTTTTTTTTTTTTTTTTTTTTTTTTTTTTTTTTGGTCTTTTTGAGACAGGGTCTCGCTATGCAGTTCAGGCTGGTCTCTTGAGTTCACTTTTGTAGCCCAGGCTGGTCTCGAACTTGCACTGATCCTCCTGCCTCAGCCTCCCAAGTGCTAAGATTACTGGCATGCACCACCACACCTGGCCTTCATAGAATTTTTAAATGTCTCAAAATACTATTTTCTTCTGATTTTCTACGTTTTCTGAACGTGTAAGCACTGTTCTTGGCGGAAGGCGGTATCGTGAGCTCTGCTGACAGCCAACTGCATGCAGGGCTGTATAGTGACTGAGGACAGTGCTGTCACCAGCCTATGCTGGATTAGGTCACAAGACTGAGTTATCGGGAAAGGTGATATCTTCGGGACACAGTTGTCTGCAGTCCATGTCGGGAAACCACTCAAAATTTTGAGTGTTTTGATTTTTGAACAAGTGAGGTCCAGTTACCTGGAAAAAAGGTGAAGATGTGGAGGGCATGGTCTTCCCTCCAGATGTGGGGACTGGAAACACGGGCTTTGTTTCAGTTTTTACAAAAATCCAGTCTTTTTTTTTTTTTTGTCTTTTTAAGACAGGGTCTCACTATGCAGTTGAGGCTGGTCCTGAGCTCAATTTGTAGCCCAGGCTGGTCTCAAACTCGCATCAATCCTCCTGCCTTAGCCTCCCGAGTGCTGGGATTACAGGGGTGCACCACCACGCCCAGCTAAAAATCCAGTCTAGAACAATGAATTTTTATAAGCAAGGCTTTATCGGCAGCCATCCTCTCCTAACAAGATTTTCACGTGTAGACCAGGAGGAGGTCACTGCCAGGCTGTGTCGCATCCCTGCGCTTCCTGTGTTGCTGAGCACATGTGGGGTGTCCCCACCGCAAGCCCTAGAAGTCTGGGGTTGTTTCGGGTGCCAGCGAGTTTGCAGGGACATAAGGAAATGCCCTGGGAGCAGACCCCAGCTCAGACCCCGCACTCACTAGCACCTCCTCTCCACCCTGCACACAGCTGGGGCTCTGCAGCTTGACTGGGTGGCAGCGCCTCACAGAGCTCAGGCAGAGGGCCCTCTTCTCTCTGCCCTCTGCTTTGGCAGCATGGGGCTCCAAGCTAGGGCCTGGTGCCTTCTGCCCCAGGTCACTGAAAGCCCAGGCAGTCCTGCTTGACATCACCTGCCCCCCTTTGCTCCCCAGGTGATGCCCAGGTTCCGCTGTCCGTGGACCCCGCCTCGTGCCCCATCATCCCTGGACAGGAAATGATCATAGAAATCTCCAAGGGCCGCTCCGGCCTGGGGCTGAGCATCGTGGGAGGCAGAGACACGCCGCTGGTGAGTGGGGCCACACTCTGGGGTGCAGAGGGAGTGGGCTGGTAGGCGCACGCCCCTGCTCTGCCCGCTCGGGTTTCCCTCGGGTTGCATCCACCGGGACTGGGTCTGTCTCCTCCACTGGGTACTTGCTGGGCAGCCCTGGGCACCAAACCTGGGGTGTGCCGAGTACATCCAGCCCTGTGTCAAACCTTTTATCTTGAGACAAAGCCTGGCTACATGGTCCAGCGGCACTCGAACTTGGAAGGCCTCAGCCTCCCAAGTGGCAGGGGTGACATCGTGCCCCGCCATGTGTGCCTGAATGTTTTCTTACTGTTCTAGTGAGGGTTTTACTAGAGGAACAGATATAACACAAGATGTGCCAGTCCGAGTCAGATGGGGAAGTGTACTGAGCGTGTCTGCACACTGCCAACTGAAAGATTCAGTCCCAAGGCTCTTATACTCACTGCAGTATTCTATCCCGACCTGTTCCTACTGGTCTTAACTGGTTTCTACCAGGTCGTAAGAGTCTCTAATGGTCAGCAGTTGTGCTTGAAAAGGAAGGCAGAAGAATCTGCTACGGAAAGCTGAAGGGTCCAAACTAGAAGCTGACGAGTCTGTGCAGGAAGCCAGGAGATAAAGTCCAAACTGAGTTATTCTGGGGCAGGGCCCTCATGGCTCACAGCGAGACAGCGCCAGGCAATGCAGCCAAGTTGACACAATGTATCGACCACCAGGCATCACGCCAAGTTGACACAATGTATCCACCACTACACCTATGAAGGCTTCTAGAACATCACGGCAGCATTAGCAACGTGATGTGGTTGCACAGGGCAGTGCCTGGCACACATGGCAGGAGCTCTGTGGCCACCACCCTGCCATGGTTAGCTGATGGATGCTAGATTAAGAAGCCAGCCTTAGGCCGGGCGTGGTGGCGAACGCCTGTAATCCCAGCACTCGGGAGGCTGAGGCAGGAGGATTGGTGCGAGTTCGAGACCAGCCTGGGCTACAAAAGTGAGCTCAAGGCCAGCCTCAACT
>PVJA010052024.1:0-12576 GCA_004027025.1 Myocastor coypus
GAGAGACAGACTGGAGCTCTAGCTGTTGCTGTTGCTCTGCTGCCGTGTTGGTTGGCTACCTCTGCCACCATTTTGTTGCTGTTCCGCCGCCATGAACTGGATGCTCTCTGCTCTGTTCCACTCAGCCTTGGGCCAGCCGAATATGGACTGAAACCTCCACAAACTGTGAGCTAAATAAACCTTTCCTTCCTTCATTTTGTTCCAGCAACGAGCAAAAAGTAACTAAGACATGTACTGACACAGAATTATAAATCGAGAAACCTTGTGCCAGCAACGTACATCATTTATCAAATACCTTCTCACACAAGAGGAAATTATGTTCACACACCTAATTAAATTTATTTATTTTTCCAAAGAATTTGTTTTGATTTCTTCATGTTAAACAAATTGCCATATCTAAATTGTTTTATTTCTTCATGTTAAACAAATTGCCATGTCTAAAATTATTTTAATTTATATTTTGACAATTTCATTCGTAAATATGAGTTTATATTATAAAAGCTAATGCATCTTGCCTATGCAGAGGAATAATACATAGAAAAATTGAACAGATGACTTTAAGGCATAGTCAAGTACTTCCAAAAAAGCTGGGTACAGAGAAAAATTCCAAATTTGGAAGTCAAACTTGCTACAAAATTTAAAGATATGATTAATTATTCATCTTCCATAAATAATTCTAATTGAAGTAGAAGGGAGTTGGAATTTGTGATTTCTCCAGGGAAGTGGTATAAACACTTGTAATAGCACACACATCTCAGGAAACTTTTGGCTTAACAGTATGTGGCAAATTATTTACCCTGAAGGGAGACATTGACTGAGGTCACAGAGATAGATGAATCCCAGATGTGACACATTTTCATTATGTTTGACACAGCAAGCTGACATGTAATTAAAGTATGATTAGGGATTATTTACTCCTTTTGAATTCCATAGAAACATTCAAATTATGCTATAGCATTTTATTAATAAAAACATCATTAAATCATAACGTGAAGTTTTTCTATTTGTACTTTCTTGGAAATGTGGAAAGCCCTCATTTTTTATGTTTAAATTTTTCAGGAGAGAGGTGAGAGCATTCAGCAAAGTTGAGCAAAGTCAATGGGACAGTCCTCAATCACCCTGTGGCCACAGATCAGAGCCGAGCGCAGGTCATCCCACAAGCCCCACAGACATTTCCTCATTGCTAGGGCATGCACAAGGCAGAACTGTGACAGGACTTTCACCATTTACTCTCATTATTCCATGTCAGCATCCCCACTAGCTCGAGACAGCTGCTTTATATCCTTGTTTACTTCCTTTGCTCACTTTTCTTGTCTCTCTAACTCCAGTGTTACTTCACTGGGAGCAAAGTACCAAGATTCAGTCTCCTTACAAGCGAGTAATTCAGGTTAAGTGTAACAAAGGTGATTCTTAGGATTCATTCCACATTCTTCAGCCTGAATCCAAAGCCCTGTTCCAACCAGGAAGCCAGCCATGTCTCCTTCAGTTCACTATTTAGCTGGATGTTGCAGTCACACTATCTTTTAGGTGTTAGTGGGGGCTTTTGGGTTAACTCAGTGGCCAAAGTGCCTGTGCAGATAATCTCTGTCAAGCACAGAGGATGGCAGTTACATCCCCACCCCCACCATTAAGGCACTATCCTTAGGTGCCACAGATGCAGCCATGATCAGGCTACACTCCAGACTTTTCCACTACTATCTCTCTCTGTAATGATAATTTTTCATTTATTGGCACATGGAAGATACCCATGTGTATCCACAGAATAAACACAGTAGGATATGAATTGATAAAATCCAGAAATCTATAGTAATATTTTCAAGTGTTACTTTCTATTCACTGGTACTTGTCATAATTGTGCTAGTTCTGTGTCTGCTGTTAGCATAAGTGTGTGTATGTGTCCACATATAGGAACACGTACCTAGAATTAGAAGGATGAAGGAAATCGTGCATGCATGTAAACTGAAATGAAGGAAAGGAAGAACTCTGCTTCAGAATCAAAATTTACTAATCAATAAATTGTGAACTATTATTTTTCCATAGCTTCTCTTTAAGAGTATGTACATCTGTAGCGGGCCAGAGCATTCCTAATACAGTAGGTGAGCTTGATTTCCCTTTTACATTCTTTTAATATAATAAGAAAATTGATCAGTAAGCATTTCTCTGCACAAACTATGGAAAACTAGAGAGTCATTTATTAATATCTAATGCCTAGTGCTTATGCACAACCTTCTACATTAATATTTTTAATAACAGATTGAAGTGTTATCTATAAACATGTAATTATGGAGATTACAATGTACACTTAAAGTTCTCAGTTTAGAGATTATATTATAAAATTTTTGGTTCATGCATTATGTGTGATCTTAGCTATGCAAAGTTACACTTCTTGAATAAGCAACTTGAAATAGAAGTTTATATCCCTGACAGAGCAGCACTCTGCTACCTCCTCTGATTATATCCACCTTATTTCTGTCCTGTAGCCTTGGCAGCTGAGTTGCAATTAGATTCTCTGAAACAAAAAGGAGCCATCAAACGGACACTCCTCCTCAGTAATCGTCAATCCCATCTCATCTTCCCACTGCTGATAAAGCGGCAGAAATCCCTTCAGTGCCAGGATTTCATTGTTTACCTTCGAGTAAGTGCTCTAGAAATCATATTTTTAGCCTCTCACATACAAATATGAATTCCAACCATTTCCCCCCCTCCAAAACCATTGCCTTTGTCTCCAGAGACTCCCATGTGTCTATTTTCTTTATCATGGAAGGAAACTTTACAACTGACTGCTCTTTTCTTGACCTTGACTTCAACTAACCTAAGGATCGGTTGCTATTAATTTCTAAAGCTTCTTTTTATTTTAAAGGAAATCTTGATAACAGCACTTAACTCAGGTGGTTTTCATTTCTAACTACCTCCCCACCCCACAAAAAAAAACATAAAAGTTGAACTCAATTTATTTGAATTTTGTCCTATCAGAATGTCTTCTTCGATATTATCTGTGTGCATTTCAGATCCAGCTGAGGACCTCATTCCGGCATCTATAGCTTTCATTAAATGCAATTTAAAATTCTGCGTTTTAAAAAATAGTGTGCTTTTGCAACTCAAAATCCTACCAGGAAAATTGAAATGTAGAAATATTCGTAGCATGGCATCCCATCCGCACTTCACCAGTTGTTAAGTTGGGACCATGCATTATCATTTCTCTTGCTTCTCTAAGGGACTAGGAAAGCTCAAATTTACTTCCACAATCAAGAGTGAAAAGCCACACTGGTACCTTTATGTCTAGTCATGGCCCAGTTCCACACAACTGCATGTTCCCATTGCCCTACTGTCGGGTGCTCATCTCGCCCTTGGAGAAGATCTGTTTCCTGTGGTAGTCAAACTTCTTCACATGTACTGAAGGTGTTTTGAAGTCCATGCAAGTGGGGCCTTACTGATATAGTGCAGAATACAGAGAATCAAGATGTTTTCTTCCCCCCAATTTATGAATTCCAAAGAATTCATAAATTCTGCCACAGTATATCATGAAAACAAAAAATCCTAACTCATGGTGGTTTCCAGGGCATTGGTACATCAGTGTAATCTTGTACTTGGAGATGACTTATTCTACGTAAGTTGTTGAAAATCTGGAGAACAGGAAGTTTACGTCTAGAAGCTTACCTTGGTGAGGCCCTGGCTGTGAACAACTCCATCTCTGACCATATAGTAATTGTACTGGCTACTACATGCCATATAAATAGCACATTTCTAAGAAGCCTATTGCAGTGATAATGCCTTCATTACTTGCTTTCATTGACTAGAGTCAAGTGCTTTTTTAATGTGTTTATTTATTTTTATTTTATGTGTTTGGTACAGGATCTCACTACACAGCTTGGACTCATAGGGATCCTCCTGTTTTCAGCCTCTCCAGAGCTGGGATTACAGGCATGTGCCACCATGCCCAGTCTGGGTGGCTGACTCAGTGCACCTGGGGGTGGGGCCAGTGCAACATGTAGTACAGGGAATCACTATGCATTTGTCTATGAAGGCGCTTAGTCTGCTGAGCTATCTCACTGACCCTAAAGTCAAGTTTTATCTGCTTTTAACAGATTAATGTCTTGCAACTGCTTGAGTTTGTGATCATTTCCCCTAGGATGAAACTGAATTCCGAGATAAATTATCTCCAATCAACATTAGTTTAAATTACAGTTTGGATGACACCACCTTTAAAAAAGGCCTAGAAGTGAAACCAATATTGAACCACTACAGGGACAATGTCATTACTGAACAGGTATGTTCTTAGGGCACTTTCCCAGTGAGGCTGGGGTGGGTGCAGTTGTTCCTATAACCTGAAGATCAAAATCAGCTCCTTCTGTTTTTATTCCTGTACACAGACTTGTCACATTTGGGAGTTTTTCCTAACCTATTTCCTAGAACAGTATATCATTATGTTTTTGGAAACGCTTCCTCTTGTACAGCCCATATTTTGTGTGTTCAAAATGTGACTATAATGAAAGCAATGCTGCCTGAATGACTGAAAACAGTGCCAGGGTAGTGTCAGTTGCAGATGCTCTGGAAGGAATAGGTGTTTGATTCCACATCACCTAGTCTGTATTGAGAAGTCACCTTGTGACAGGATATAGAGCTGGGTAGAGTCGCATGTGGTGAAATGCAAGTTTTGCTTTCATTTGTATAGTTTGGAGTTTTCAAGAGCAAGTATATGATTCAGGTTTTCCAGCTCCCTCCTGATGCACAGTGTTTTGGTCATAGGCTCACATCCTGGTGGACTGCGGAGAAGATAATCTATGCGTTCCTGACTTGAAGCTGTCTGCTAGACCGTAAGTTTAAATAAATAAACATGTGTGTTACAGCTAATGGAATGCAGGTGTTTGTTTAAACCTTCACTGAAGAAATTCTACATTTCCAACAAATACAGAATAAAGAAAAGAAAGAAAGAGACTGTTCGAAATCCTTCAGCAGAGCCACATTTTGTGTTAGCTTAAGAGTAGGTCACAGAGCCTGGCAGGATGGCTCAGTGGTCTAAAGCTCCTGCTTAGGAAAGATTGGGTGGCCGCAGGGACCAAGGTTCGATCCCCGGCACCACATGTTGGGCCAGCCCTGCCCGCAGGGCAGGCTGAGCTGGCCATAAAAATAAATAAACAAACAAAAGTTCGGAAACAAGAAAAATAAATAAATAAAATAAACAATAGGTCAGACATTGTCATGGGTGTTAAATGACAAACTGCGATTTTGCCTGGCCCGTTTCATCTTTCAACAAAAGTGAGAAAAAAAAAAAAAAAAAAAGTGTTTCTGTTCCAAGTGAATATGTATGTTAAGTGTCTCAGGTTGTATTTACTTGCTTCAGTCTAGTGGGCAAAGGATTCAGGTCGGCTGGGTCTGTCCACACCTTAACCAAATGAGTTTCACAGCACCTCATGACTCAAAGGCATCCTTAGAATTGTCGAAACAAAATTAATTTTAATTTGCTGGGAAAAAAAAAAACTTAAAAGACACACTAGGGAGGATGTGTCACAAGGTCATGTAACTTCTCAGTTACTGGTAATTGGTAGCTCCACTCCAGCACTCGTATTGCGTTGTGTCATGTGATAGAAAAGCAATGGAACAAGGATTTAAAACATCCTCGAGTAGGAAAAGCAGATTTCTGTGCCTTTCCCTCTCAGGAGCTGTCTTACAGCCATGTTTGGAATCTGCTTGGTAATCTCTCCAGGGGACTTTCCCCAAACTCTGTAATTTAACAAGCGTCAAAAGCAATAGCTTTGAGTAGGGGTCAAAAGTGGAAGAGGCATTCCTCAATATTGGTTTGATTTGGAGTTCAAAGTCAATTAAATTTCCTCAAAATACTTCAAAACCCTCTATCAGCCATTTCAGGTCCTATTTCATCCGCCCATTCCTCCCTTTTGTATAATCCACTTTGTAGTCTGTCCCCCTCTTACTCTAAATTGCCTCTCCTCCTTCCCCCCATAGCTCATTTCTTCCTAAGGTATGTGTCTCCTAATGTACAGTGGCTTGTGAGACAAATGTTAAATTTGCAGGAATTGTGCTATCAGATGGTTATGTATGATAGTAGCTAAAAATTGACCACATTAAGAGGGTTTTA
Organism: Myocastor coypus; assembly: GCA_004027025.1. Classification (NCBI taxonomy): domain Eukaryota; kingdom Metazoa; phylum Chordata; class Mammalia; order Rodentia; family Myocastoridae; genus Myocastor; species Myocastor coypus. The sequence continues at coordinate 6,095 of PVJA010052024.1, forward strand.
CCTCTTCTCTGTCTTTGTCTCTTTCTGTCTCTGCCTCTCTGTCTCTGCATCTGTACCTCTGTGTTGCTCTGTCTCTCCCTCTTTCTCATGTAGCAAATATACATTTGCCTGCATGCCACTGGGTGTTTTCCTGTCCTTCCTATCCAGAGATGGTTTCCCTTCATGATGACCCATGTTCTTTATTCTGCCCTGAGTTTCACTATTTTATTTCTTTTTTTCCTAAATGGAAGTTTCTTTGGTTCAGTTTCAGAAACTGGGCAGTCCAAGAATATGTCACTGGCCTATGACAAGCACCCACATATAAGCATCACAGCATGATAGAATAACATTTATGGTACATGGAGGAAAAAAAGCAGACCAAACTTGCTTTTTAACAAAGCCTTTCTCTCAATAATAGTCTGACTCCCTCAAAATGATGTGAATCCATTGGCAAGGACAGAGCCTACCATAGCTTCTTAGTCCCTGATAGGTTCCTCTTAAAATCTGAAATAAAATATCCATAGCATCAGCACAGTAGGACACCTGATCATTCTTTTTAAACCTTCAGTGATAAGGATCAGATCATCATTGGAGATGAAAACCATCTTATGCTCACAATAAACGCAAAAAATGAAGGGGAAGGAGCCTATGAAGCCGAACTCTTTGTGATGATACCAGAAGAGGCAGATTATGTTGGAACTGAACGCCATAACAAGGTAATGTTTGCAAATTATGTAAAGATCTAAGTATATTTGTGGAGTTCTGGAATATATTTGAGTTCGAGTATATTAACTTAGGTTGAGTTTCCTTTTAAGTAAAACCAAAACCCACTTTGTAATGTCCCAGTAGCAACAAACCAGGAAGAGAGATGGGCACACCCATCACTGATGTCTTTCTCTTATTCCGTTGCAAAATTGGAAGTTGACCTGGACTCAAATTTGGCCAAGGATTCAGAGTTAGAGCAAGGAAGAAAACACAAAATAACCAGTGCGAGGAGCCAGCTCGCCTTTCAAGCTGACTCCTTATTCTCACTAGCTTCCCAAACTTTGTTTTGAGTTCTTTTTAAGTTTCAGGAAGGTTGCAGGAGGCCTGTTTTTTATTACTAGTTAAGAAAGAAGATCCAACCAATCCCTGTTGATCACTGATAACCACCAGGACCAGAACTGGGAAACAAAACAAGTTCATTTTTCTTTCTTCTTGGCCCACCTTGTTGGGATGGTGACCAGGAAAAGCTCAGTTTTCTACATTTGCTGGTGTGCAGGCCATTGTTTATAACGGTGGTACCAGTGCTATTTATAATCTTCCGGTTCATTATCAGAACATAAATCTTCCTACTCTGTGTAACCTTGGGCCCTGCAGTGCTCTTAATCTCCTGGTCTAGCAAACCATTACAAGTATATTATACATAAAAGGAGAAAGATCTTTCCATTTCAGAAATGTATGGATTCAAAGAAGGATCATGTTTTAGGAGTAAGTACATCAAAGGTGGCCTCTGAGTACTCACTGATGAAATTGTTTATTTAACCAAAAAGTATTAAATGTCTACTAGCTTTCAAATACTGTGTGTTCTAAGGAATTTTCACATTCTAATGATTGGGTAATTTAATGAAAGGGATTCCTCTTTGTGGTGATGTTTTAAAGGCTTAGTGAATATAAAATTTTTAGTTACATGGACTTTTGTTTTAGTTGAATTATCTTTTCAGTTAAAAACAATCCAGATAAATAGCAACAAAGTGTCTTTGACAGCCATTTGAAACCATGATGAACTTTTTATTGAAGAAATTAATAGAAAAACTCTAAACACAGAAGTTGTATACATTATATATGTATAGATTTTTATGTGTCCATCATACCTCAATAAAGTAGTTAGAAAGCCCAAAAACATTCTAATGCCCTTGTTAGAAGGGAAGTTGGTTATAAGAAAACGTACCTCACTTCTTTTCAAAAGTATTTGCAGCTGTAAACCTGCCCTCCCCCATTTCAAACATGAATATCTTTGTGCTTTAATTTCTCTAGGAAATGATCTCTATTCGCCTTATTTTCTTGTTCCCTTAGTTATACAATTTTATACTCCTTATCTCTCCATTAGAGTTACTTCAAAATACAGAAATCAAATAGAATAAGTAGAGCACTTATACACAAAACCTACAAAGATTTGAATTGAAAATGTCATCTCATAAGTATATGCACAAATAAAAGAAAGGAAAAAGGAAAAATATCACCAGTTACAAATGTATACATGCAAAAATACAAAGATAAACATGAAAATAAAGTTGAAGCATGTTTTTTTAATGTTCAAGTGTTCCACTCATATACTTGCTTAAATTTTCTTTCTTTCACCTCACCTCTGATTTTCTGAACAGAGCAACTATTCCGGAACTTTTTTTTAGCAGAATACCCAATTTAATATTCAATTTATTGCAATGGAAAATATGCATGAGCACTTATTCTATTGTTGGCTATGAACTTTACAACGGACATCATCCACAATCTCAAGTGAACCCTTGACTTTTTTTTTCCTTTATCAACCTCCCTTGGGAAGAGAATTAAATTATGCTTTAAAGTTTAGATGACTAAAGCACATTCTCTTTTCTTCTTTAAGCGATTTGGAAGTTGCATGCCTTTTTATTTGAACTCTCTCTCTCTTTTTAATTATATATATATATATATATATATATATATATATATATATATATATATATATATTTTCTTTTAGGGTAAAATTTGAGGCTTTTTCTAAGTGCAGTTTTGTTGTTCTCTTTAAAAAAAAAAAAAAAGAAAGAAAAAGAAATTATCTGTTTTACTCATAACTGAAGATCAGATTTTTTTTACATTATAAGCTTGATTTTTCTTTTTTTAAAGTAATTTTAATGAAAAGAAACAGAAATGAGACGGTTTCTTAACAAGTTATTAAGACTGTTCCAATAATTAATACATTGCATATTGTTGTCTTAATAGTATTTGTTTAGAGTACAAGATGCAGACTTAATATCTTATATAAACACTTTTAGTACAAATATTTGTTCTCATTGAACTAAGAGAAAGTAGCTGTATATATAATCCAAAAGTCCACAATAGTAGTAAAGTAGTAGCAGAACTGAATCAAAATTTGGAACAAATGGACTTAGTGGACATATACAGAGTGCTCTACCCAGTCACTTCTGTATAGACATTATTTTTCAGCTGCACATGGGACACTTTCTAAGGTGAACCACATGCTAGTCCATAGATCATGCTTGAGCATATGCAAGGAAACAGAAATTATCCCATGCATATTATCTGACCTCAGTGCAACGAAACTGAAAAAAAAATGACAAAAGAAACCACAAAAACCCCAGAAATATATGGAAATTAAACAGCACTGTCCTTAACAACCAGTGGATTACAGATGAAATTAAACAATATCAATAATTTAATGAACATTCAAACACAATTTGCTAGAATTTACAGGATGCAATGAAAACAGTTCTTAGAAGGAAATTTATAGCTCTGAACTCATACAATAAGAAAACACAATGGGAACAAATACATACTCTAATGCTGCTCCTAGATTGTCTAGAAAAGGAAGATCAAATCAAACTCAAAGCCCAAAGATAGGAGGAAATTATAAAGATTAGAACAGAAATTAATTCAATCAAGACAAAGAAAACAATACAAAGAACTAAAGAATTCAAAGCTGGTTCTTTGAAAGATTAAATAAAATTGATAAGGCCCTAACTTCGTCAAAAAGAGGAAATAAAAAACTCACATTCAAGCAATAAGAAATGAAAAGGGCAAAATTACCATAGACCCAGTGGAGATTCAGAAGATCACTAATAGCTACTTTGAGAATCTATACTCTAATAGAACGGAAGATACGCAGATGTAATGGACAGATTCCTAGAAGGTCGCAATTTACCAAAACTGAATCAAGAAGATATAAGAACTCTCGATAACCCAATAACAGCAAATGAAATACAAAATGTAATAAAAAAAAGCCTACTGACGAAGAAAAGCCCATGTCCTGATGGATTCACCATTGAATTCTACAAGAAATTTACAAAAAGATATAATCCCAATACTCCTCAAACCCTTCAATGAAATGAAAAGGAAACAATCCTCCCAAAAATATTCCTGGAGGCAAGTATTATACTGATACCCAAACCAGAGAAGGATGCAATTAAAAAAGAGACCCACAGGCCAATCTCTCTTGAACATAGATGCAAAACTAAAATCCTTGCAAATGGAATACAGCAAATCATCAAGAAAATTGTACACGATGACCAAGTAGGATTCATTCCATGGATACAAAGATTGTTGTTCTGTTATTGAAAACATCCGCCTTTTAGAAAATAGATTCTGATCACTACTTTCTGCAGAAATCTGAATGAATCCAGCCTTTATTTATGCTTTCCTGTATTGGCCTTTCTTCTAGTTCTTTCCAGCAATTAAAGGCTACATCTACATATGTTATAGTTACATATTTTTCCCATTTTTTAAGCATACAATGCTGTAATACTCATGATATGCAGCCCCCACTGTCCACCTTCAGAACATTTTCATTATCCCACACAAAAACTCTATACCTTGAAAACCAATTCCCTATCTCTCCCTGTCTAGGCCCTGGTAAACATTAGTCTATTCACTGTCTCCTTAACAAACCGAGATACATCTCCACATAGCAGCACCCACACCCCTCTTCATCATACCTTCGACCTGTCCATAACTAGACTTCTTCTCAGCCACATTCTTTTCCCTGCACCTCCCATCTCAGAGCGGCATCTGGCTGATTTCTAGACCTTTGTTGAATGATTTATGTGGGTTGGGTACTTCTCTGAATTCTCCCATGTATCTAATTGAGTCAGTGTGCTTGACAACTTTCCATAGAAACTGTCATGATCCCCACTGTAATTGCTGTCATGCCCTTCTGTCAGCTTGGAAAACCAAATCAGTCCTCAGTCTCTCATCCATGTCCTGATCTCCATCCACTGCTACCATCACTACCTGCCTCCAGACTGGCATCACCTGCTGCCCACAGTATGGTAACAGTCTCCTAATCCATCTCTCCAGCTCCCTCTTTCCAGTCCCTCAAGCACAGAGAAAACCCTCTTCCTACAGTACAATTCTGATACTTTGTGGTTTAAGCCCCTGTTATGGTCTGGATATAGGTGTCCCCCAAAAGCCTCATGCAGTCAGGGGGCAGGCAGCTTCTGGAATTTGTAATTGATTATTGTGAAAATTGGTGCTGCCTCTCCCCTGGGGTAGGTGATCTGTATTTCAGTGTAAGGTAGGAAGAGAAGTTAGCTGCTCTGAGCAACTGAGAGCTCTCTCTGAGTGCTCTAGCTCTTGTCCTGCAACCATGGAAGGTTGCCCTCTGCCATGTGCCATTCTGCTTTGGAGCCACCCATATATGGACTGAAACCTCCAGTCACTGTGAGCTAAATAAACCTTTCTGTCCCTCATTTTGAGTGTCTGGTGTTTGTCCCAGCAATGAGAGAAGAGTAACTAAGACAGCCTCTCACTGGTTCCCACTGCATTTTGGGTGAGGTCCAGGCCATTCAGGGGACTTCTGAGCCCCTTAATTCCATCACCTCTGCTTATCTCTTTAGCCTCTCCACTAGTAGTTGCTTCCTCCCTTTGCCCACATACCCAGAATTCCATATAGACTGAGTTTCTTTTCAGACAATTCATCCACTGTCTTGGGAATGTCTACTTCCGTACACAGGCTTTGTTCATGCCTATGGGCAATCGTAACTGAAACTCACTAACAGTTGATGTTTAACAATATTTTTTCCCTTTATTTTATTTTTTTATGTAATACAGTATTTTTAATGAATATTTAGCATACTGACATTACTTTTATTTTAAATTACATGTTAGTGGGCATTTTTTAAATTCAGATAAATTTTTTTCTAAAAGATTTTTTTAATAGCATGTTCAATAAGTGAGGTGTGCTTTTGTGTGTGTTTTTTTCCCTTTTTTTGTTTTTTTTTCAATTTTTTTATTGTTTAAATTTAACAGTGGTTATATTACATGTTTTCATCATCAGATCACTTTAGATTAATACATATAGGTATATAAGATTGATCAAACAATTAAACATTAACCTTTCTAAATCCACAGTACTTTTTTTTTCTTTTCCTCCTTCTTTTCTTTGAAAGTTGACATATTGCATATTGTCCTCACAATCATTCTATAGAGTGCAGTGTGTGGGCATGACCCATCTCCCTATTGATGTTGCATAGAAAAAAGAAAGAAAGGAAAAAAAAAAGGAAAGAATGTATTTCTCTTTGGACTAAGAGGAAGCAGATACATACACAGTCAAAGGTTTTTCAATTACAGTGTGCCACCAGTGAAGCTTGTGATGTTGGAGGCTATTGAATCTAAGCCTCCTAAAGCTCATCTCACCAATCTAGCTCTGCGTTCCATGCATTGTAATTAAGGATTTTTTTTTCCTTGCTGGGTGGTCAAGGGCAAGTCAAAGCAAGACCTGTATAACTAAACATTCATTTTTTTTTTTTTTT
>PVJA010052025.1:0-12575 GCA_004027025.1 Myocastor coypus
ACAAGGAGGAGGAGCAGGAGGAGGAGGAGGACAGGAGGAGGAGGACAAGAATGGGCACTTAATGGGGGGAGGCAATGGCAAAACTTGCACTCTGCTTGGCAACAGTGGGATGGGGCCTAAGAGTGACAGCCGGCAGGGCGTGGCTAAGACGCTAGAGGAGGGTCCTTAAGCCTGTTTGTGAAGAGAAGGTGCTGGCGTGCGCCTATCATCCCAGCTGCACGAGTGGTTGCTGCGAGGATGAAGCTAGAGGCCAGGAGCTCAAGGTCTGAGTGTGGCAGCAAGCCCCCTCTTCCAAACAAAGTGAACTGGAAAGGCTTCAACCGCTGAAGCCACCAGGAGCAGTGGGCAGCAGGCATGCTGGCAAGGGACCACCTAGGTGCAGTGCCAATTCCCAGGTAGGGGGTGGCATCCTGGAACTGAGAAAGAACTGAGGAGAGAGCTGAGGGAATGCAAGAAGGCCTTCCTCAACAGCATCAGAGGCTGCAGCAGGCACACGCGCCAATGCCCTGTGACGCACGTGAGCACCATGTGCTACAAGCACGCACTGACAAAAAGAGATCTTTACATTGGATACATGGCATGGGATCGCGCCTGTCGTCCCAGCACTGTGGACTGTGCTGAGTCCAAGGCCAGTCTGATTCTAGCAAGACCTTGTCTCAACAACAAGTAGATATCAAAGATGGGCGATTGGCCGACATGCACACTATGCTAGTCCAAGATGTCGAAAATGTCAGAAGTGAAAGGGAAGAGGCACTCTGTGCCATTTTTACAATTTTTCTATAAATTTCAAATGTTCTAAAGTTATATATTTTTATATGTTTAGTATAGAATCTGACTACGCAACTCAGACTCGTAATGGTCCTCCTGTTTTCAGCCTCCCCAGTGCTGGGATCACAGGCGTGTGGCACCATGCCCCAGCTGGGATCATAGCTGTGTGCCACCATTCCCCTGCTGGGATTACAGCCGTGTGCCACCATGCCTGGACTCAGTGTCCAACTCAAGCATGCCTGGGAGCATGCCAATGCAGGGAGTGATGCGGGCAGCCCCTGGACTTACCTCTTAGCCCCCTGAGCTATCTCACCAAGCCCTAACATTATTTTTTTAACAAAGGCCAAGGTTGGAGACAGAGTTCAATGGGAGCACTGCCCCTCATTCTAAGAAGCAGAAAGATCCAGCTCCATGTACAAAAGTCCCCTGGGAAGCCTCATGACTTTAGGCTCTCACACGTGACTCTGGGATCTAAGGACTCCTGGACATACCCCCGTGCCAGCTGCCTGCTTGACACTCATCTGACACAAATGAAGACCCTGCTGGCACTGCTGTTGCCCACAAATCCTGCTAGCCTTGCCGCCCATTCCTGGGCCATCAGAGTGGTGATAGCTGGCCAGCTAGCTTCGGCCCACTTTCATCCTGTTCGTATGCCCCCACCACACATCCAGGTAGAGCCCTGCCTACCAGCTCTAGTGATCCCAGAAAAGAGGGCAAGAAGGACATGTACTGCCAGCGTGTCACTGCGCCAGCCAGGATGTCCAGGCTCAGGCACATAGCTCCTCCCTAACCTTCACGCAGCTGAGAGGAAGCACCACACTCGGCTGGGTGTGCTTTGCTCAAGGTGCCCATCCCCAGGCTCCAAGGTGCCTTCCACCCTTTCCCATGCGCTTGCCTCTGGCTTCTGGCAGCAGGGGAGGGAAGGAAAGGATGGCTCCCTACGAAGGCTGTGCTCAGTCCCTCTTTCTGGGAGGCATTTGATTTTCTAAGTATTAATCAAAATCACTCTTGATTATAGCAAAAACAACCCTGGCTATAATTTTAATGCAATTAACGAGAATATATGGTAATTCTGAGCAATCTTGCTCTTGAGATCAAACAACAGCCTGCCAGGAAACATACGAATAAAGCTTTAAGATCAAAATTTGCATAATTAGGTTTCTTCCTTCCCTGCCCACCCCCACCCCAGCTCCTCCAGTTGCAGAAGTTGTGCAGAGACCTTAAGAGCCAGCAGCCCATGGCAGGGTTGGAATGCACGTGGTGGGGGCCACAGCACCCCTGCCATATGGATTGCCAGCCAGGGGCAGCGGGTAGGGGCACAGGGCAGAGACAGACTGTGTGGACTCAAAGTCACTCAGAGCAGCAGCACAACAGAGCAGCCAGGGCTCTGGGCTTCTGACACAGCTGCCTGGCAGCTCAGTGCCCCAGATATGTGTGTGTCCACCTCTGCAGACCGAGGACGGTGTGGGCAACACCCCGAAGTCCTGGGAAACATGTTTCAGGGTTGGTTGTTTTTTTTTTTTTTTTTTTTTTCCTTTTTTGAGGTAGGGTCTCCCTACACAGTTCAGTTCAGGCTGACCTTGAACTCACTTTGTAGCACAGGCTGGCTCAAACTCATGGTGAATGTCTTGTTTCAGCCTCCTGAGTACTGAGATACAAGTGTACACCACCTCACCCAGCAGGAACCATGTTCTGATGACCGCTTAAGATAGTCATGCACTTTACATATACGTCTTTCTACAGGCACTTCTGCCACCACAAACACTCTACCCCCTTGCACCCCTACTTTAGCAGGGGCTGACACCCAAACCACCACCCTCCCCCTTGGCACTGCATGTTCATCCTACCAGCCTGAGGATCCCCATTCTCCTGGGGAGGGGCTGCATTGATCCCAGACAGAAGAAAAGGTATCAGAGGCCTGTTTGCTGGTGCACACTATTTTCCAGCACTGGGGAAGCTGAGGCAGGAGGGCTGCTGTGAGTTTAAGGCCAGTGTGTGCTACATAGTGAGTTCAGGGCCAGCTTGGCCTACATAGCAACATCCTGACTCAAAAAACCAAAAGAAAAAAAAAGTATCCAGCAGTCCTTTCGTAAAGGTGTCAGAAAACAGGATAGTGCTGCACACACACACACACTTTGGGGAAAGTGAGAAGAGGGAAGGCCAGTTGGCCAGAGGGTTCCCACTGCACCTTCTCATCCTCTCTCTCTCTCTCTCTCTCTCTCTCTCTCTCTCTCTCTCTCTCTTCTCTGATTTAGTTGTACAGAAACCACCTGCACCGTCAAATCCTGGCAAGTCCTCTTCAATCCGTTACCCTCAGACACAGCGCCCATGGCCTAGAGGGCTAACAGTGCTTCATCAAAAGGTGTGCAACAACAGGGACTGTCATTTTTGTTATTTGCTGCTATAAAAAGCAAAATGCAGGGAAGAGAAAGAAAATGGAAGAGTTGCCAGGTGTGGTGGTGCACACCTGGAATCCCAGCACTTGGGAGGCTGAGGCAGGAGGATTGCTGCATGTTTGAGACCAGCATTGGCTACAAAGTGGGTTCAAGGCCTGCCTGAGTGGCATAGTGAGACCCTGTCTCAAAAAGACAAAAAAAAAAAAGAAGAAGATGGAAGAGTTGGTCCCTCTTACACTGAGTTGGAGCTCCCAAGCCACACTGGAGGCAGTAAGCACAGATGTTTGTCCCTGTCTCCCACCAGTCACCTACATTTATGTGTGCTGTCTTGTGAGAGCCCCAGAGGGCACCAAGCAGCGAGCACACAGTGGGTGCTCCATAGAGATCCTGGATGCACAGCTGTAGGGGTGCACACCTGTAATCACAGCACCCCGGAGCCTGAGACAGGAGAATCGCTGCGAGTTCAAGGCCAGCCTGGGCTATAAAGGGAGTTCTTGTCTCAAAAAACAAAACAAAAAAGCGGTGGACACTGCAGGAGGACACAGGACATCAGTATGCATATATAAGATGAACCTTCAGCGGGGGAAGGTGGAAGAATCTGGACAGAAGGACCCAAGTCATAGCAGCAGTTCCCCAGCACCAGATGGGCCATGAAGGAGTGGGTTCCACCCTTTTCTGGGCTGGGCACAAGGCACACAGCCACTGAAAAGCTCCAGAAGCCCGGAATCAGTCTTGCCCCACACAGGTTCCACCCAAGAGCTGCCCAAGCTGAAATGACCATATCCTACTGAGAATGACCCCAATGTCCATGGACAGGAGACCAGGTATGCTAAGCGCAGTAGAAGCCGGATTTGGTGGTGCCAACCTGACATCCCAGTGCTCTGGATGGCTGAAGTAGGAGGATCACAAGTCCCAGCTCAGCCTGGGAAACTTAGTGACTCCAAAAGAGCCAGTATTAAAAAAAATATGTAAAAAGGGCTGGGGATGTCACCCAGGGCTCAGTGTCTTGTCCTGGATTCAGTGCCTATTCCCACAAATGAATCAGATAAAAAAAAATACTTACATAGTTGAACTGTGTGAACAAGAACTGTAGTGTGCTGCCAAGACAATTACTGAACATCTTAACATCTGAACACTTTCCTGTGTATAAGCTAGTCCTCAGAAAAGCAAAACAAAACAAACAAAGACACTTAATTTTACACTGTGTTAATTAAAAAACAGAATCCCTAAGCAGGAAGGTTGCAGTGGCATACACTTGTCATCCCACAGGGGAGGCTGAGGCAAGAAGGTGACTAGGAGGCCAGCTTCCTCTACTACGTAGGGGTTCAAGGCCCATCTGAACTGTATTGTGAGACCTTGCCTGAAACCTCCCCGCAAATGGTTAAGACCTTTATTAACTGTGGAAGAAGGAAGAAATAAACATGACTAAAGACCAGCAAAGGCTTAAACTAGTGAAAGATAATCTGAGGCTGCGGAGGACAGATGTAACAGCAGCAAGCTGAGCGTTCTCTTGTCTGGAAGCAACACAGGTTTCTAACACAGATGCTCAACCAGAAAGTGTATGCAGGGGCTATGCCCAGGCACTGTCACAGGTGCAAGGGGCCTGGCATGTCAGAGGAAATGGAAGCTGGAAGCCTCCACTCCAAAGGGACTCAAAGCCAGGCATGGTGCTGTACCTGTCATCCCAGGACTCAGGGAGGCTGAGGCAGGAAGAGTGTTCAAGTTTGAAGGCAGTCTAGGCTACACAGTGGGAGCCTGTCTCAAAACAATAACAAAACACAAACAAGGTGGCCACACTGCTGTGCTCCCCTGGCAGAGCTGTGCTGTGGGCTACACCCCAGAGACAAGATTACAAAGGGAAGTGAGGGAAAAATAGGTTTAAGCATCACTCTACATAGACCAGATGACCAACCACACAGCCAAAATGCCCAAGAGGCAAGAGGAAAAGGGACACAGCAGAAGGTGGTGAGATGGGCTGGCAGAGCAACACTCACCAGTCATGGCAGTTATTCAGGAGGCTGAGGCAGGCCTGGGCTACACAGAGAGACTCCAGCTTTTACTTAAAAACTAAAAAGAAGTGATGGTTGGGTAAGGTGGCTGGTGATTTAGAATATGCACAAAACTCAGGAGCTCTCTTAAAAATGAGAAAAATATCATGGGTAAGAAGCAGCATGAAAAACATGAACAGGAAAATGAGCCAGAGACATGAGCAGGCAACTCAGAGAAGAAGAATGACATTCATTGAAGAGTTTGAGGAGTACTGGAATTCAGTCTTCTCTATATTTCTTGTACACTCTCGTCTTTTTGATATGTACTGCTCCCAGTGTAAACTCAGCTACTGTCATTCTCTCTCTCAAGAGTATTAGTTGAAAATACGAGACTGGGCCAAATACCATGGTCTTGACAGGCTACAATTTTGTATTTCCTTGAATTTCCAAATATCCGTGCAAAAATTGTGTAACTGCTTATATCACATTGTCTGGAACACTATTAGAATATCAATGATGGTCAGAACATATCAATTCTAAGCTAAGCCAAAGACATTTGATACTTAGCAAGCCAGTGATGATAAGCTCAAGTACCTATGTTATAGAGTAATAGTATCACAAAGCTTTTCTGCTGGAAGGTTGAGAATGTAGGTTAACAGACCAAAAATTGGAGAAAAAGAAGGGCTATGAGGATAGCCAATATTTTGCCCCTTGCCCTTCAAGGTCCATAAGGACCCAGGATATAAGAGAACCTGTGCTGTAATATCCTATAACTCAGATGTGTCTCAAATTTTCTGGTCAAGGAGATTATGGGACCTCAGAGGAAAGGGATAAATGAACTGTAGTGTGTCTAAGGAGAGTCACCCAGAGAAAAACATTCTCTCAGGCTTTCACAGAAAGCAAACTGGCCAAGCAATGGCTGTGACTCATCCCAAAGGCTGACACTGACAACAGTTCTACAAAGCACTGTATATGGTTCCAAAGATAATCCTGGGGGGATTTGACCTTGGAAGATACAAACGATGAATGTTTTGTTATACAGGTCTTGCTTTGACTTGCCCTTGATCACCCAGCAAAAAAGCTTAATTACAATGCATGAAAATGCAGAACTACATTGATGAAATGAGCTGTAGGAAGCTTGGATCAATAGCCTCCAACATTGCAAGTTTAACTGGTGGCCCACTGCAATTGGGGAACATTGGACTGTGTATGCATCTGCTTCCTCTTAATTCAAAGAGAAGAATTTTTTTTTTCATTCCTTAGCAACATCAATAAGAAGGTGGGTCATGCCCACACACTGTGCTCTGCATAACTATTGTGAGGACAATATACAATATGTGAACTGTTAAAAAAAGAGAAAAAAATTAATGTTTATTGAAAAAATAAATAGATAAATAAATTTCTTGTACAATTCAGCTGTGAATCCATCAGGACCTGAGCTTTTCGTTTATTTTATATTATTTTTATATTTATTTATTTTATGTATGTATGTATGTATGTATTTATGTATTTATGTATTTATTTATTTATTTTGCAGTATCAGGGATTGAACTCAGAACCTTGAGCTTGCCAGGCAAGTGCCTATGCTACTGAGCTATTTCTCTGGCCCTAAGTTTTTTCTATTACATGTTCAATTTCATTGGCTGATATTGGGTTATTCAGAGTTCTTACATCCTCTTGATTTAGTTTTGATAAAATGTACTTTTCTAGGAATCTGTCCATTTCTTCTGTGCCTCCAATTCTGTGAGAGTAAAGATTCTCAAAGTAGCTAGCAATGATCTTCTGGATCTCCGCTGGGTCTGTGGTAACTTCAGCCTTTTCATTCAGTATGGCTTGAATTTGAGCTTTTTTCTTTCCTTTGTTTTTTAAAAAAATTGTAAACTTGTAATTATTTATTTATTTATTTATTTATTGTTACAAGTTCTTGCTGCATAGCTCAGACTTGTAATGATCCTCCTGTCTCACTTTCTCCAGCTCTGAGATTATGGGTCTGAACCACCACACCTGGTTTCAGTGGTCTGCATACCATGCCCAGGGCTCTAGGGCCTGAACAGCAAGTGGTACCAAGGACAAAACACAGGTCCTTGCACTTGCCAGGCAGGTGGTTAGACACTGAGCTATCCCCATAGCCCTTCTTTCCTCTTTTTGATGACATTTAGCAGAGGTTTACCAATTTTATCTACTCTTTTAATGAACCACTCTTTCACTTTGACTAATTCTATATGCTAATATCTGTAATCTGAACAACTACATAGAAGACAGCAATGTGCAATATAAAAACCACAGTTGAAAACCTTACATGTTGTTCTTCCAAACATGTATGATTCTTAATGTCTTATCAATTATTATACTCTTTAAAATAACTTAAAAATAAAAAGTATTTTTTTTTTTGTGGGACCAGGGTTCGAACTCACGACCTTGCACTTGCCCAGCAGGCACTTGTGCCTCGGAGCTATCTCCCCAGCCCTTAAAAATAAAAAGTAAAAAGAAGAAAAAAAATTAAGGTTTATTGAAAAGTGTTAATGTTTAACTATTTGATCAATCTTGCATGTCTATCTGTTAATCTGAGCAAGAGATTTGATGATAAAAATAGATAATATAACAAACATTGTTAATTTTGTATTCTTCTTTTGAAAATCTGTACTACACATATTATTGTATGTTGCTCTGTTTCTGTCTTTGGTTTTCTGGCTTGTTTTGCTTTTCGCTTTTACTCTTTATAATAAAACTAAGAGTAAAAATAAAATAAAACAAAATTTATAACACAGTAAAACCAGAAGAAGGAGGAGAAGAAGGAAGAGGAGGAGGATGAGAAAGAGGAGGAGGAGAACGAGAAGGAGGAGGAGGAGGAGGAGGAGGAGGAGAAATGAAGCATACTCTTGTAATCTCAGCAATCGGGAGGCTGAGGGAGGAGGACTGTTGTGAATTCAAGTCCAGCCTGCGCTACATGGCGAAACCCTGTCTCAGAAAAATGAGGAAGAGGAGAAGGAAGAGGAAGGGGAAGATGAAAGGGAAGGGGAGGGGAAAGGGGAGGGGAAGGGGAGAGGGGAAGAGGGGGAGGGGGAAGGCAAAGGAGGAGGAGGAAGAGGAGGAAGAGAAGGAGGAGGAGCCCAGCCTCATATCTCTGTGGACTACAGCACCTGCTTTGGCACACCAAGGTTCAAACCCTGGCCATGCCAGCCCTGCCCCTAGGGGACTTTGAGATGGCGATTGAGACTAGGTGTGGTGGCGCGCGCCTGTAATACCAGCACTTTGGAGACTGAAAACAGGAGGGTCACTATATAGGTATAGGTGATATAGGTAGTAAGAACCTGTAGACCCTGTATCCCCTGTCCTAAATACATATAAATAAATAAACAAACAAACAAACAAACAAAGAAGAGGAAGGTGAAAAGGAGGAGAAATCAAGTGTCATGCCACATGATTGAGATCACAGCACTTGGGAAGCTGAAGCCAGAAGATCACTGCAAGTCTGGGGTCAGCCTTGGCAGCACAGCGAGCTGTGGGACAAGCTAAGCTACACAAGGAAACTGTCTCGGAAAGCAAAATATTATTGGACACTAAACATGGTAACCAAAGGGATATAAATAAAACCATAATCGTATAAGACTACAATGGATCAAATATCTAAAAGTTAAAACAGAAACTCTCAATCCGCTGAGAGAGAAAACAGGTACAACATGTAACTCAGATGTAGGCCAGGACTTTCTGAACAGACCCCAGGGGCACAAGAAACAGAATGAAGCGCAATGAACGGGATCATATCGAATTACAAAGCTTCTGCACAGCAAAGGAAACATCCAGCTGAGAGAGCGGACAACCTGTAGACCTGGGAAAATGCCTGCCACTACAAAGCACTAATGTCTAGAATACATAAAGAACTCAAAATGATTAGAGCCCCAAAGTGAAAGCCCTGATCAGAAAATCGCCAAGTGAAATGTCGAGACAGTTGTCAGATAAAGTACAAATGACCAACCGGTGGCAGATAGCTCAGTGGTCTAAGTGCTTCGCTGCTAAGCCCAAGGTTCCAAGTTCAATCCCCAGTACCACATGCCATGCCATCCTTGGAACCCTAGGTACACTGTGCTGGCCAGTGAAACTGAGCATGGTGTTGCATGCCAGTAATCCCAGCAGTGGGGAGGCTGAGAACAGGTGTATCACTGAGTCTGAGCTGCACAGTGAGACCCTGTAACAAATACATAAATAAATAATAAAAGATTTGTTAAAAAAATATGGCCAGGGCCAACAAGATGGCTCAGCAGTCTAAAGTGCCTACTTGGGCAAAGTTAGGCAACCACAAGGATCTCAGTTCAATCCTCGACACCACATGTTGTGCCAGCCCCACCCCCAGAGCAGGCTGAGCCAGCCATAATAAAAAAAAAAAATACGGTCAGCCAGGCAAGGTGGTGCATGCCTGGAATCTCAGCATTCAGGAGGCTAAGGCAAGAGGACCACCATAATTTTGAGGCTACACAGTGAATTAGAGGCCAACTTGAAATGCATAGTAAAGCCGTGTCTCAAAAAGAGAGAAACGTGTACAAATGGCCAATAAAGTCATGAAAAATGTTCAAAATTGCTGTTCATTCACGAAGCGCACCTTAAAACAACACTGAGATTTCATCGCACTCCATAAAGAATGGTTATCCTCAAGAAATCAAGTAACAGACTTCAGCAAGGCTGCAGGAAAAAGAAACTCTTCTCCACTGTTAGAGACAATATAATGTGGCACAACTACCACAGACAGCAGTGTGCAGAATACTGAAAAACCTCCAGTTGGACATTCCACTTGACGCAGCTCTTCCCCTCCCAGGCATCTTGCCTGAAGAATGAAACACACATGATAGGGATCCATGCACACCCATGTTTAGAGCAGCACAATTCATAGTAGTTAAATCTTGGAAGAGGCCCACATTTCTATCAACAGGTGAATGGACAACGAAAACATGGTCTGCAAATAAATGAAGTACTACTCTGTCGCAAAGAATGATAAATTGGGGTTATTTGTAGGAAAATGGATGCACCTTGAGACCATAATGCTAAGTGAAATAAATCAGACATGCAAACTTTAATGTCACATAGTTTCTATCATATGAGAAACCCAAATATGAATAGAAAACAAAGCAAAACACAATAAAAAGGAATGTTTCTTAGTGGAATTCTTGGTTTATTAATCAAAGCATTGTGATTTTACTTCTTCATGTTATGATGGTTGTAGTGTTTGACAGATTTTTTAAGGTATAGTAAGTTCCAGATCTGACCAATGAGGGTTCACCCTCCATGCATGAGAATATCACTTTGTATTTTTGTCAAATAAATAAATGTTTGGATATAAAATACAATAATACAAAACTACAACCCATTCCTACAGGTAAACTAGAGCACGGATTTTGAAAGATTTTGCTCTTAGGACTCTTACACAAAAATTGTTGAGGACTGCAAAGACCTTTTACTCTGGAGGTTCTGTCTACTGATATTTACTGTATAGAGACATTGAAGCTGTATGAGATAACGCAAACCTGTCATCCCAGAACATGGGCAGCTGAAGCAGGAAGATTGCTGTTACTTTGATGTCTCTCTTATAGTCCAGGCTACAAATGAGACCCTGTCTCAAAGACCAAAGTGGGGACTGGGGACTGAAGACTTGGTGTGGTGGGGCAAGCCCATCATCCCAGACCTCAGGAGGCTGAGACGGAAGGATCGCTAGGAGTCCAAGCTGTGTAGTGAGACCTCATACCAAATACATAAAATAAAGTTTAGTATCAGTAATTTGATATTTCCACATAAAAAATTACTGGAATGTTGTATTCCAACAAGGCAGCAAGGTTCTCCTTAGGTTATGCTTTGTGTTTTTCCTACACTTCGCTACATTTTCCAAGTTTACTAGTATGGCTTGTGTCTCGTGCAGCCATGGGTGCGGCTTTGGGAGGTGGCTGGATCAAGGGTGTGGGAGGTTGGGATCAAGGGTGTGACGGCCACTGAGTGCTCCTTGCCCTAAGGATGAGTAGCCTGGATAAGATAGGAGGGAGAGAAGCAGTGCTACTGCTGCTCCCTTGTCCCTTGCTGCTTGCTTCCTCAATTCTTTGCTGCTGGCTGTTGCTGCCTTCCTGGCTTCTGCTTGCCTGGTCCTGCACTGTTTCTCTTCTGTGATGCCCCTCTCCCATGCCACCCTGCTGAGCAGGCAACTGCGTGTGGGCTGAAACTTCTACAGACTGCAAGCCAAATAAACCCTTCTCCTTTAACTTGTGAGTGTTGGGCATTTTGGCTCAGCAATGAGAAAATACCTAAGACAACCACCAAGAACCTGTATTACTCTCGTAATCATGTAAACATTTGGGTTGTCAGATTTCATTATGATTCTAAGCCTACTAGAGGGGTATGATTTGCACATCTCTGACTACTAATGAGGTTGATCATCTCTTCATATGTTCATTGTTCAATTTGATTTCTTCTTTTATGAACTTCCTGGGCAAGCCTTTCACTCACTTTGCTGTTTGTTTTCATTGCTTCTCATAAAAAGTCAAATATATTAAAACTGACAAGGCACTCACCTGATACAGCCACTACTAAGACTCATCACAGGGACAGTCCCTACATGTGGGGATCTCTGCAATGAGTAGCTAACCAGCATGCACGCAGGGGCCCAGGCCACAAGCCTTGCTTGGACTCTCCCTGCCTCCAGTGCATCTACTACCTTGAAGAAATTGACAGCACCATTAGACCTGGTGACTCACCAGACACAGAGAAAATGCATCGAGTTACAAAGAATGTCACTGTCTATGTATGGAGACCTCGCCATGTTAGCTGAGATGAGCGAGACACACAGCAGAAAGATCATACGGTCGCTCTTATCTGAGAAACCCAAAGCATAAGTGAATTAAAGAGGGATAAGAAGGAGATCACAGGCAAGGAACGGGGCACAGATCTTTTGCAAATGAGAAGGAGACCAAGATATGGGGGAGGGGCAGGGAAGAATAGAAAAAGCTCAGCGTTGTGTTATAGAGGTGCACTGGCTCCCCACAAGGAAGGGGATCGTTATGTACTGCATACATGCATACATAAAAACAAAGCTGGAAAAAGTCTACAACAAAAGCACATAGCTTCCTGCAGGACACTCACATGCCATGCCAGAGGCCTGGGGTTTCCCTAGTGCTTTGACAACGGATACAGGCCAAGACCAGGAGGGGTTGCCAGTAAGATCTAGCTCAGTAGAGGCCAGGATGCTGACAACATCCTGGGCCCCTGAAGAGCTCTCATCATCCCTTGCCCACAAACTCTTGGGGGAGGAGTTGTTTTTGATTTTTATTTTTTTATTTTCATTTTATTTATTTATTTATTTATTTTTGTCTTTTTGAGACAGGGTCTCGCTATGCAGTTGAGGCTGACCTTGAGCTCACTTTTGTAGCCCAGGCTGGTCTCGAACTCG
>PVJA010052026.1:0-12537 GCA_004027025.1 Myocastor coypus
CCTTGAGCTCACTTTTGTAGCCCAGGCTGGTCTTGAACTCACACCGATCCTCCTGCCTCAGCCTCCCGAGTGCTGGGATTACAGGCGTGCGCCACCACGCCCAGCCCTACTTTCAAGTATTGCATTATAGAAACAAAAAGCCCACCATTGCCTAAGAAATGAAATGAATATTTCATAGATTCTAAGCTGTATATTTCCTTCTTCCACATTCAAATATCTTAAACATTGAGATGTGTCTTATAATTTTATAGGTTACTTTTTTTACTTAATGGTATCTAAAATAATGGTGTCTCTTAGTGATTAATGATGTGTTAGTTTTGATGAAACAATGGTATATTATTAATGCAAACATCTTTGATATATTTTGAGATTTAGTAGTGTATTTGTAGGAAACATTTAGTCTACAGAAATGTGTCCTTTTTAAGGCTTTGCAGTAGGACTTAACAGTGGTCTAACATCCGTGATCTAGAAAGCATGTTGATAGGAATGTAAGAGATAACAGTGCAGAAACTTTTAGTTTCTTTTGTCTTCTTCCAGACAAAAATGGCAAAATCAGAAAGAACAGGGGTGGGAATTTTATGCTGTGAATAACATATTTCAAAAAAATTAATGTATCTTACCAACCTAGATAAATATTACCATGTTAAGAAGGGCTGGAAGACTACAGTGTGAAGAACTTTACTTATGTCTAGTAAATGAAGGAGGTTTGAATTTTAAATAAAAAGATAGTGAAAGTATGGAAAAATAAGAAAAGGACTTTGTAATTTGATGTTATATAAAACTGGAATGTTCCCTGGTCCCACAAACAAAACAAAATCTGAAAATGCTATTATATAAAAATAATAGCTCATATTTAAAATTAACTAATGAGGGATGGGGAGATAGCTCTACAGCATAAGTACTTGCCTGTCAAGCACAAGGTCCTGAGTTCCATCCCAGTACTGCAAAAAAAACAAAAACAACTTAAAAAATTAACTGCTGAGGTGGTTTGGAGCATTTAGCTTTTGTGATATAATCTATTCAGTTTACAAAGATATGAAATGATCTAAAAATAAAATATGTATTTAACAGTGTTAGCTGAACCAGGGCCTGAGATATGCTAGCCAAGTCAGTGTTCTACCACTGAGCTACATTTTCACTAGTGAATGCTTAAATTAAAAAAATGACAGTAAAAAAAATTACGACAGTAAAAAATATATTGTCATTAATCTCTGCTAACACACTGCACTCCCTTCTGGACATATTTACCCCATCATTCTTGGCACATTGTGATACAATTTTGGAAGTCTTCTTTCATTAATATCTTTTCTTGGCTGTCAGGGCTCCTTAGGGGTCCTGAATTGAGTTAGAAGTGTACTCCTGGTCATTGTGACTCTTGTGAGAAAAGCTAGATGTTGTAGAATGACACATCTAGTAAATAAGTTGGTGGAGACACAATAAAGGTAGTTTTTACAAGGCTGTCTTTCCACTGGATGGCACTTGACACCAAGATTCACTTCATTTTTTTATCACACCCCATAAAGATATAAAAGAGGACTTACAGAACTGCTTCAGAAATTGGCAAGAATGAAGTCATAAATTTTCTAAATAAGGGAGAATATTTTGAGTGGGCTTAATGGCAATGTGTTTTACTGTAATACATTTAAAATTTAAACATTGATAGTATATTTTGATCTGCCCTGTATTTTGACCTCATATTGTGTCGGATACTGTAGCACAAAGTAAAAGTAATGCTCTCTGTCCTCAGATTTACAACTGTTATCACAACAATGTAAGAATGAGCTGTATTGATTTAATTAGTAGAAGAGAGCATTTTGTTAAGATTTTTATAATTAGAGGAAAATTTTTAGAGAACAAAATTATTAGAGAAGATACTGATTTAATCTTCTGTCAGGTCTGCTCCAGCCCAGGAGAGTGACTTTCCAAGGCCATTTAGTATAAGTTAAATTACAGCTGTTAAGCAAATCATTTGAGGCTCAGTGGCACACAGGATCGACTTCGGTTTCGGGTACCAAAAAAGATTAAAATCATTTTATGTATGTATGTATGTATGTATGTATTTATTTATTTATTTATTTATTTATGTGGTACTGGGCATTGAACTCAGGACCTTGTACTTGCCAGCCAGGCACTTATGCCACTGAGCTATTTTCCCAGCCCCTACTAAAACCATTTGAAATTGTTGTAGCATTCTTTTCTCTAGATTTGTCATAGGAATAAAAATTTTAGCTACTTTGATCAAGATAAACGAAATAAATATTTATGTATAGATAAATATAGATGTGTTTTACACTTCTTATCTTCAAAGGGAATAAAAAATAATAAAAAAACTACTGAATTTCACTGTGATATGAATTCAACAATGGCTGTTATATTGCATATTATTGCCTTCAAATTAGTTGTACATATTACCATGCAAAATTGGTCAAAAAATTAAAAATATTTAAGCACTAACTATTCCTTTCCATAAACCAATGTAAATTAGCAATATCATTATCCCAGCTATCCTTGTATATACATATATTTTCCCCATCTGTCTTTTTTTTTTCAGAGTCGGGGATTGAACTCTGGCCCTTGTGCTTGCTAGGCAAGTGCTTATTCTACTGAGCTATCTCTCCAGTCCCCCATCTGTCTTTTTCTTCTTTCTCTTTTCCCTTATCCCTTTCTTTCACTTTGAGCAGTTTCTTTTCCCTTTCACAGTATCTATTATACCTTTTGGAACTTATTTACTCTTTTAGGTTCTTACATTGGGAAGACAATATAATGTGTATGCATGTGGGTGTGATTTATTTCACTTATACATATGGTCTCTAATTGCATCTATTTATCCATAAAAGCCTCAAGTTTATCTTTTTTATAGCTGTGTAATACTTCCTTGTATAAAAATACCACATTTTTTATGTATTCTTCATTTGATGGGTTTTGAGTTTGCAAGATTTAGCTATGACAGATTGCACTGATATAATATTTATTGCTGTGGTATGTTTTAGTTCTTCTGGAAAAATACCTAGAAAGGGAATAGCTGGGTTAAGGGGGACCTCTAATCTTAATTTTTTGAGGAATCTCCACACTGATTTCCACAGTGGTTGTACCATTCTACACTAGCCTAATGTGTTATCTATTGCAGTATAGTTGGATAAAACAGTAATAAGCATTTCTTGTCTCACTTTCTGTATGCCAAGAATTTGGGAGGAGCTTAATTGGGTATTTTTGGGTCAGGATATTTTGTGAGTTAAGAGACTAGCTGAGATTGCAGTCTTCTCAAGGCTTCACTGGGACTGGAGAATCCACTTCTGAAATGATTCATTTAAATGGCTTGGAAATTTGTGCTGGCATTTTCAAGAGGCTGCTTGGCTTGGACCTCTTCACTGGGTACTGCTTGACTGTTTTTTTTGTTTTTTTTTTTGTCTTTTTGAGACAGGGTCTCGCTGTACAGTTCAGGATGGCCTTGAGCTGGCCACGCCCAGCAGCTTGACTGTTTTCATGACTGCCTTTCCCTAGAGTAGGTGAGCCAAGATAGAACAAGATGAAAACTACAGCAGACCTATTCTGTCATTTTTGCAGTATTCAACTGATAGTGTGGGTCAGCTGTTTTTAGTAGGGAAATGCACCAGATTACTACTGCCAGGGGACAAGAATAATCAGGGGTCATCACAGAGGCCTACTACCAGACCTGATGTAATGGTAGAAAAAAAAACTTTGGAACTAAATGGGAAAATATTGCAAAATTGCAAGGCCAAAATTGGAGGTGAATTTGTGAAATAAGATCTCAAGCCTGGTGTGGTGGCGCACGCCTGTAATCCCAGCACTCGGGAGGCTGAGGCAGGAGGATTGGTGTGAGTTCGAGACCAGCCTGAGCTACAAAATTGAGCTCAAGGCCAGCCTCAACTGCATAGTGAGACCCTGTCTCAAAAAGACAAAAAAAAAAAAAAAAAAAAGGAAAGAAAAAGATCTCAGTCCAGTAGGATTTTTGTTATCCATCTCAGAGAAGTATAGATTATAAAATGAGAGTAATACTTGGTAATATCTGGGCAGGATATTTTAATAATCTTTTTTAGTTTCATATATTGAGTTTATAAAATTTATTATAAAGTGTTTAAAATACTGTCTCATAGTGGACATTCATTAGGTAACTATTATTACTTTTATTATTTATCGGAATTTGTGACCATTATATCTTTAACTCAGTCTAATTTAGCTTCTACCCCATTACTCTATTCAAATTAGTTTTTGAAAAGTCACCACAAAGCTATGGTCTCAGAGCTTTTTAGTTATCCTTGTTTCTGTTTATGATAGTTTTTTGCTTTTCTTTTTAGTACAAAGAATGTCACTGTGTTGCCTGTTTTCAAATCTTGAGGTTAAGTAATCCTCCCACTTTAGCCTCCCAACTACCTGGTACCACAGGTGTGCCACTACCACATCTGGTTTTTTGATACAGTATTTCTTCCTCCTTAAAATGTTCTTTTCTGGGCCCGGCAGGATGGCTTAGTGGTCTAAAGTGCCTGCTTAGGAAAGCTTAGACGGCTACAGGGACCGCGGTTCGATCCCCAGCACCACGTGCTGCGCCAGCCCTGCCCCCGGGGAGGGCTGAGCCGGCCATAAAAATAAATAAATAAACGAACAAAAAGTTCTGAAACAAGAAAAAAATGTTCTTTTCCTCCTCATCCTCATCATCATTATCGTCATCGTCCTCCTCCTCCTGCTTTTTTCTCTTCCTCCCCCTCCTATTTTAGTACAGGGTCTGCAGGGACTCACTATGTAGATTGGACTCCTAGAGATCCACCTGTGTTCAGTCTCCCAAGAGCTGGGATTACAGGCGTGCTCCACCATGCTCAGTCTCAGTTGAGTCTCAGTATACCCCGGGTGCAGGGCTGGCATGGCAGGTCAGGGATCAAACCCTGGGCCCTAAGCAGGCACTTTATTCTGCTGAGCTGTTTGGCCCTGAAAATGTTTTTTTGTTTTTTCTTCCTTCTTTAAATGTTTTCTGCTTCACTACAAAGACTTTTTTTTTTTTTTTTTTTTTTTTTTTTTGAGACAGGGTCTTGCTATGCAGTTCAAGTTGGTGTTGAGCTCACTTTTGTAGCCCAGGGTGGTCTCGAACTTGCACTGATCCTCCTACCTTAGCTTTCCAAGTGCTGGGATTACAGGCATGTGCCACCATGCCTGGCTTCACTCCAAAGATATTTTTAAAAATGTATTAAAACACACATAACATAAACTTGACAGTCTTAACCATTTTAAAGTGCATAGTTCATTGGCGTTAAATACAGTCATTCACCTAAAACCATTGCTACTGTCCATGTTTGTAACACTTTTCTTATAAAACAAAAACTCAACAGTTCCCCATTTCTATTTCTTTTCAAATCCTAGAAATTATTGCACTTTCCTTGTTTTGATATATTTTATACCTTAAATACCACATAAATAGAATGATACCACATTTGTCTTTTTGTGACTATCATATGGTAGTGCCTTTGTTCACAAACTTGATTTGTTTGACAATTTTTGGAGAAGATGGCCATGTTTGTGTTTGTTTGGAAAGTCTGCACTAAACATAAATCAATCTGAGAGCTTGTGTGTCTTTCTGTGTATGCCTCTGTCTCTGTCTGGGGTTTTTGAGATAAGGATCTTCCTATACAGCCCATACCATCCTTGAACATGTGATCCTCCTTCCTCAGCCTCCCAAGTGCTGAGTTTAGAGTTAGAGTAATATATATATATATATATATATATATATATATATATATATATATATATGTTTGTTGGTACTGTGTTTAGAATTGAATCCATGGCCTTGTGCATGGTAGGCAAATAATCTATTGGAGTGATAGCCTCAGTCCTTCTTGTTGTTTTGATAGTAGCTACCCTAAATGATATAAGATAATATTCACTGTAGTTTTACTTAAGTTTCCCTAGTGATTAAGGATGTTGAACATCTTTTTCATGTTAGGGATATTGACTATATCTTCTTTGTGGATGTATCTCTTTAAATCCTTCACACATTTTAAAATCAGGTATGTGGAGTGAGACTGCCCTGGGCCTGCTGGAAAATCATTCAATCCAGCAACTAGGCATGTCACATGAGATCACCTTGGGCCTGTCGGAAACTCACTTGATGCAGCAACAAGGCCCAGCATGTGAGTGGAACTTCATCGATCAGACAGCCCAGTGTGGAAAACTGCCACAGAGCTCCCTACAGAGAGACTAGAGACAAAATCCACCCAGCTGATCCAGGAGCAGAACGTCTTGCCAGAATGGCACAGCAGGTTCACCTCCAACAGCTGTAGCAGGAAGAAATGGAGCTCAGCAGCCAGACCCAAGCCACATCCACTGGGAACAGTTTGAATTTGGTAGATCCAAATCTGGTGCTAAGGTAAGAACTCTACCAAAGGTCAGAAGGCAGGGCTATACAAAATGACAAAGAGAAGGAGCAATATGCACTCTCAGGCCCCAAGCCCACCCAAAACAAATATAGGAGACAGTAGCATAGAAGAAATTGGAAATCACATACCTGAAATCTCTGAATAATAGCATCCAAAGTAAAGAAACTGCAGAAAGGTATAGAGGAAATCAGGAATAATTTCTGAAGTAAAACAAGAAATAATACCTATAATAAAAGAAGTACTAAGTGCTTCTAAAAAAAGATATTGATAAAAAATAGAGGAGAATAAAAAAATTATTGAATGAGCGATGTAACAAAGTAATAGAATGAAGCAGATTCAAAGTGCTATACAGAAACTTAAAACCTCAATCACATGCTGGCAAAACCATTTCAATGAAAAGTGAAAATAGATTTTCAGACCTTAAAGACACCATTGCAGCTAGTGAAGAGGTAAGAAAAGATCCCTTAAAAACAACTAGAGTGCAAGAAAAAATAATTCAACGTCTTCAAGGTGATGCAAAAATGAACAACATTAAGATTAATAGGCATCAATGAGAAAGGAGTCTGTACAAATGATATAAAAAGAATATGGGCAGAAGTAATAGCAGAAAACTTGCCAAATATAGAGAAACAATTTGACATTTAGGTAACCGAAGCAAATAAAACTCCAAGTAACATCAACCCAGTTAAAACCACACCCCCAGATATGTAATAATCAAGATCCCATAAATTCAGCACAGGAACAGTATTCTAAAAGCTGCTAGGGAAAAGTAACAGATCACATTTAAAGGAAAACCCATTAGAACAACGGCAGATTTCTCTTTACAAACCATCAAGTCAAGAAAAGCATGGAGGGGCTGAGGAGATAGCTCTGTGGACAAGTGCCTGCCTGGCAAGTGCAAGGTCATGAGTTTGGACCCCAGTCCCCCCACCCCCCCAAAAAAAGAGCGTGGAGAAAAGTACTACAAGTCTTGGAAGAAAACAAATTCCAACCCATACTGACATACCCTGAAAAACTGTCTTTCAAGTATAATGAAGAAGTGAAATATTTCCAGGACAGAGAACAACTAAAGAATTTTATGATGGCAAAGCCAACCCTACACAGTTTACTAAAAGGTATTCTAGGGAGGGATCAAAATGACCACAACTCCATGAAGGAGAATGGAAAGAACCTACCAAATAGGGCAAACAATTAAATACAGGAGAAAAAGAGATATACAAAAGCAGTCTTTCAACTATTCTTTTGTATATAGCAGCAGAATATGTCCGTCAGCATATCATACAAATGAACTTCTCCTGCACCGTATGGGTCATGATTCTGTCTGGATCTACAGAGTGTATATCAAGGAAATAGCAGTAGCTCAGTCCTGCAAGTGACACCTGACCACCAGTAAACATCATGGACACTGTCCAGGTACATGGCATACTAGAACTTTGTGTGATATCTTATCCCCAAACTGTTAGAAGTACTGGTCATATATTTGCCATTCCAGTATTTATGTTACGGTTTTTTTTTTTTTTTTTTTGTCTTTTTGAGATAGGGTCTCACTATGCAGTTCAGGCTGGCCTTGAGCTCACTTTTGTAGCCCAGGCTGGTCTCGAACTCATACCAATCATCCTGCCTCAGCCTCCCAAGTGCTGGGATTACAGGCATGTGCCACCAATGTTATGTTTTATTCTTAGTAATTCTTTACTATCATGGAAACTTTTCTTAGTTGATCTCTTTGTATATATTAACCTATTCATGGGGCCCGGCAGGATGACTCAATGGTCTAAAGTGCCTGCTTAGGAAAGCTTGAGTGGCTGCAGGGACCGCGGTTCGATCCCTGGCACCACATGCTGTGCCAGCCCAGTCCGCAGGACAGGCTGAGCCGGCCATAAAAATAAATAAATAAACAAACGAAAGTTCTGAAAGAAGAGAAAAAAAAAAGAAAGAAAGAAAATGTCAAGTATGCACTTGAGAAGGCTTATGCTATAGTCCCTGGGTAGAGAGTTTTGTGTGTGTCTGTAAATCTGTGTTTGTTTATTGTGTTGTCTTTGTCCTCCTTTTTCTGTGAGATTTTTGGTATTTTGGGGGATGAGGAGGGCAAGTCTGATTGTTCTAGTGATTATTGTTAGCATATCTGTTTTAGGGAAGGTTTCTGTGGATTTATACTTTAAATTGGCCTTACTTTCTTGCTTCTTTGTATAATTTGTGACATTTTGTTGAAAATCAGTCACTGTGGCCACTCTTTGTCTCTGCCTCTGTAATTAAAAATATCAATGAGTGATCTGAGCACAGATCCCTTAATATTTAGAGATCTGGGTCCTTTTTGCCTTGTTCACACCTGCAAAACTAGCATGAGAATGTGTGCATAGGTGCCAACAGTAGGGCTGGGGTGATGAGTAGCTGCTCTTATGTTGAGCTGAAATTACCTTTACTGTCCTACCTGTTAGTAGCTTCCAGAGTTGCAACAGTATTTATAGTAGAAAGATGGTACCAAATAAATTTTCTAGGTGTGGAGACAGTTTCTTGGTGCTTCCTACTCCACTGTCGTCACAGTCCTCCCTCTTTAATTTTTGTGATAGTGGGTAAGCCTGGTTTTCCCTATTGTCCTCTGCTGCTTTATATTTCAAGAGGTTCTATGTTTACTCCACTCTTAACTTTTTGAGAAATTTAATTCACGGCTCTTTCAAACTGCTTTTATATTGATGATTTTCTGTTCTTATCTGCTAGTTTTAACCTACCTTTCAAATTGTAGAGCTCTATATTTGTCTGTCTGGTATCTTAGTTATCCTGTTTATGTATCTCTGAAGTGGTTTGCAACTCTTTTCTTTGCTCAAGTTTTTTCTTTATATTTTTTTCTGCTCCAATATTAGTAGTGTCTCTAATCATCCTTTGTACCTCATGTCTTAATCTATTCTGGACATTATAATAACATATAAAAATGGAAATTTTAGTTTGGCACATGTTAAGTCCAAGATTGAGGTAGTAGCAGAAGTAGCCTCAAAGAATTAATAAGGTACATGGGCTCAGAATGTTTGAAATCTTGTTTCTTTATCATGCTTAATAATTCCGTTTTGCTTCTTGGTATCTCCTCTCTTTGCTGTATTTAAACTGTTTTATATTTTTTCACCAGTACTACTGTAGTTTAGGCTTTCTTTATGCTTATTTATTCTAACATGTAGTATATTATTTACATATCTGCTTTCATCTTGTGTGGTTTATCTTTCTTTTAATAACAGTGTATACAGAAGATACTTTCTCAAAAAGCATATTAACTTTAAATATTTCAGAGTGCGTACACCCTGAATACAAATACAAACTGGTTGAGTAGAACTCTGCCTTTACATTTACATGGGGAATGGTGATATGACACAGAGTTGAAGTATAAGATGGAGATATTAACCACCATCACTGGTGTTACGTCAGATATTATAGGATTTCAGAAGAAAGCAATGACTTCATGCCAGAGGAGTCAGGAAGAAGCATGCTTCTTTAAGTTTGTTCTGGACCTTGAAGAATAGTTAAAATTTGGAAGTTAGACTTAATCCCACTGTGATCCTAATATTATAGGAAGCTGAGAGAGGAGGCCTGGAAGTTCACACTCAGCCTTTTTCTTCTTCTTCTGATTGGGGTCTTTGTCCTTAGGACAGGTACATTTCCCTGTTTGTGAAGTTTTGCAGAGTATGAATGGTTTCTGAATCAGAGGAAAATGTAGTAAGAAGAAAAGCTCATGATTTTGCTGAGATTTGTCTTGATTAACATAGTTATAATTTCATTTGATAATCTGAACAAAAATAGAATTTTTCTCTTTCTAACATTTTAATTTGTCTTTTTAAAGCTTAATTTGGCAAGCTTTGCAAATTTAATTCACTTTCTTTATATGTCAGAGATTCTACTTAGTATACTTTACTAGTAATCTTTATTTTTTTCTAGAGAAGGTATTCTTGAATTCAAGAGCTATTTATTGAACACTTAGCACAAGTTACTCAGGTAGCCACTGATTTATTTGGTCTTTTGTAGTATCATTTCTTTGGGTATATATTCCTGTTTTACCCCAGAAGTAGCAAGATTTCATTCAGACATTTGAGTTATATTATTTGTTCCAAGATATATTTATTTCCATAACTCTTCTGTGGCTGGATTTGTTTTTTTCCTCTTATATTCTTCTACTACTTTCTTTTCTTTTCTCTTTACTTCTAGAAGTTTATTCTACTTTTAGCAATCTTCTATTCAGTTGTCCTTTTGCAATAGCTTGTCAGTAAATAGTAATATGATTGCCATTCTATACCTGCATAGGACTTTTATAAATAAAAACTGAAATAAGGACTTTCTGATGTTTGATAAGATCTTCTGGGTATCAAACATCTTAGCCTTAACTTGGAGTTGGTATTTTCTATCAATCATTGATATGCTAATAAATCTCTACAGAATGTGATGAAAACAGTTACATAGTTTTTACACAGACATTTAGAAATCTAAGTATATACAAAATTGAAGCCGTCAGTCCTACTGCGTTTTTTCTAGTCACTTACTCTCATTTAATATCCTTTTTGTTTTCTTGTAAACCAACCATTTACTTGAGAGTATAGCAGTAACTGAAATTACATTAGAAGCAGCACACATCTAAAAGACCAGAATGACAGGCATTCCAAGCATATTTTTAGTGTTACACATTACTATCAACAGTGTCAAAAACACTTTGGAGGTCCCTAGGACCATTTACTAGATCATTCTGTGTATATAAGTGTATGGCTTTGCCCCTGCCATGCTTCCTATCTTTTCAGCTTGCAGTCATTTCATTGTTTAACCCCTTAAGCCATTGATTTCCATTCAGCTATGTTATGCCTCTCCATTTTTTTTTTTCCTTCTTTTGAGTTCTTACACTAGGGAGACTATACAATATTTACACATGTAGGTCTGATTTACTTCACTTATATGTTCAAGATACATCCATTTATATATGAAGTCTTCTAGTTTATCATTCTTTATAGCTGAGTAATATTCCATTGTATAAAAATACCACATCTTTTTCAACCATTCTTCAGATGATGGACATGTTATGCTCAAGTACATATGTTACAGAGTAATAGTATCACTAAGCTTTTCTTCTGGAGGGTTAAGAATATAAGTTTTCTGATCAAAAATTAGAGAAAAAGAAGGGCTACAAGGATGGCCAATATTTTGGCCCTAGCCTTTCAGGGTCAGTGAGGACTCAGGACATAGGAGAACCTGTGCTGTAACATCCTATAACTCAGTGGTTTCCAAAATTTTCTGTTCAAGGAGATTGTGGGGCTATAGAAGAAAAGGATTGAAGATATATAGTGTGCCAAATCAGAGTCACCTAGAGAGAAAACATTCTCTCAGGCTTTTACAGAGAACAAACTGGTCAAGCAATTGCCATCACTCATCCAGATGGCTGACACCAACAACAGTTCTACAAAGCACTGTACATGGTTCCAAAGTAAATCCTGAAGGGATTTGATTGACCCTAAGAGATACAAAAGTTACATGTTTTGTTATACAGGTCTTGCTTTAACTTGCTCTTAATCACCCAGCAGAAAAGCTTAACCACAAAGCATAAAACATAAAGCTAGATTAGAATGCTGAGCTGTGAAAGGCTTAAATCAACAGCTTCCAAAATTGCCAGTTTTACCAATAACCCACTGCAATTATCAAACTTTGGATTATGTGTACAACTACTTTTTCTTATTTCAATGAGAAAAAATTTTTCGTGCCAATAATGATTAGAAAAATTATAACATTTACACCCTGGGCTCTGTATAACTAATAGGAGGATAACATTATGCATTGTATCAAATATTGGGAATGTACTACTAACATGTTTTGAAAATATCACATTGTTATTTCCTATTAAAAGTAATAAAAAATTAAATTAAAAAGATCTTCTGGAATAATTTATTTTAATTTGAAAGTAAGTGGATCGCAAGATATTTAAAATTAAAGAAAGCAGTGTGTATATATTTTTTCTTAAAGGAGGTGTATCGGTCAGGGTTTTTTACTAGAGGAACAGAATAGATATAATATAAGGAATGGATATTAACACCAAATATACAATCTATGAGAAATTGTAAGATTGGCTTACAATAGCCACAGAGTCAGATGAGGAAGCGCGCACAGGGCGTCTGCACACTCCGGACTGAAGGATTCA
>PVJA010052027.1:0-12545 GCA_004027025.1 Myocastor coypus
AAAAAAGACAAAAAAAAAAACAAAAAAAAAACAATACACTGAATGGGAAAAAATTGGAAGTTTTTCCTCTAAAATCAAGAACAAGGGGGCTGGGGAGATAGCTCCATGGCACAAGTGCCTGCCTGGCAAGTGCAAGTTTGTGAGTTCGAACCCCAGTCCAGCAAAAAATAAAATAAAAATAAAAAATAAAATAAAATCAAGAACAAGACAAGTATGACTACTTTATTCCTGTTTAATACAGTACTCAAAACTTTAGCTAGAGTAATAGGCTTAAAAAAAGAAAATTAATACACAGAGGAGAAGAAGAAGTCAAACTATCTTTATTTGCAGACCAACTGATACTTTACATAAAAGACCCCTCAAAAATTTTGCCACATTCCTAGAATAAACAAATTCAGTAAGGTAGCAGTATACGGAAAATGAATAACAATCCTATGTATTAATAGTGAATGAACTGAGAAAGAAAAAAGGAAAATAGTATTTACAATAGCTTCAAGGAAAATTAAACACTTAGGAATTAACCTAACAAAAGAAATAAAGGACCTCTGTAACAAAAACTAATATTCTAAAAAGGAAGATGAAAGAGAACAGCAAAAAAATGGAAAGATATCTCCTGTTATTGGCTAGACAGAATCAGTATTGTCAAAATGGCCACACTTTCAAACTGATATCCAGATTTAATACAATTCCAATCAAAATACCACTACATTCCTCACAGACCTAAAACAAAACAAAACAACCTTAAAATTTATATGGAACTAGAAAAGACCCAGAATAGCAAAAGAAATCCTGGGCAACAAGAACAAAGCAGAAGGCATTATAATCCTAATTTATGGTATAAAGCAATAGTGACAAAAACAAACATGTGGATCAATGGAACAAAACAAAAGATAGGGGAGAAAACCCAGGCATAATCAGCCATCTAATCTTTGAAAGGAGGGCCAAAAACATTCACTGGAGGAAGACAGCTTATTTAATAGTGTTGGGAAAAATGGCTGTCCATGCACATATTACATCTAGACTCATACCTCTCAACATGTACTTACATAAAATCAAAATAGACTAAAACCTAAATTTTAAAACAGAAATACTGAAATTGCTAGAAAGTAAAATAGGTAAAATTCTTAAAGATATAGGCACAGTCAAGCATTTCTGAACAGAAACACAATTACAAAAGAAATAACATGAAAAATCAACTAACGAGATAGCATAAAATTAAAAAGCTTCGCAAAGGGGCCAGGGAGATAGTTCCGTGGCATAAGTGCCTGCCTGGCAAGTGCAAGGTCATGAGTTTGAACCCTGGTCTTGTCAAAAAATAAATAAATAAATAAAAATAAAAAGCTTCATACCAATGCAAACAAACTTAATAGTAAACTGAAGAACAATGTACAAGATGAGGCAAAAATTATGCCAGTAAGTTCGACTTTTCTATTCCTAAGGGAAAAAACCCTTCCACAAATCACAGCTTCCTGTTCAACCCCCAACCCACTGTCCTCCCTTCCTTTCTCAAATACCTGAAAAAAGCAAAGATGTTTTTGTTTCAGGCATTGTTTTCCCAATATAATCCTATACACCTTGGTTCCAACAAAAGAAATAAAACAGCTAATTCCATCAAACTGAGGAAAACTAATGAATTTCACAACCTCAAATCTCCTCTACTTGTATTCTGAAAATTAAGAACAATTATCAGCATCATGTTTGCCCAATTACCCAATCTAGAATCAAAGCCCACTTTGATTCCTCCTTCTCCCTTACCTGTAACTAGGCAAACCTTTTCTAAAATATGCCACATCTACCCTTTTTGTGCCTTCCTAAGGTTGATACTTTTACAGTATAAGGACTTTTTAAGGGTTAAACAAAGCAATATATGAAAGTGCATTCTGTAAATTTTGACAGAGACTATTTATTTATTTATTTATTTATTTATTTTTTAATGGCCAGTTCAGCCTTCCCTGGGTGTGTGGGGCTGGTGCAGCAGTGGTGCTGGGGATTGAACTTCAGTTTCTGTGGTTGCCTAAACTTTCCTAAGCAGGCACTTTAGAGTGCTGAGCCATCTCACCAGACCTGAGATTATTAATATTATGCAGAGATTACTGTATCTTTGGCAAAGTGAGCATCAGGTCATCTTAAAATGACTTATTCCTTTAAAAGGAGTTATATATCCCGTAATCAGTGCTTTTTATCATAAATTATGAAGCATTTGACAGTCTGGTCCATTATTTTTCTAGGACTCAGTGTTAAGATTTTCAAAGTTTCTCACCTTCACCTACCCTTCCCTAATTTTTCAGCAAACTATGCAGATCTTATGCAGATTTTCCAGTTTCTAACAAAAATCTCTTCAGACGGTTCATAGCAAAATTTAGTGGAAAGTAAAGCATTCTCAATACCACTCCCACAAGCCTCTTCAGATATAGATGTTTCACACAAAAGGTACATTTGTCACAATCATTTCTATATTAACAAGAGGTTATTCTAATCCCAAATCTATAGTTCACATTAAGGCTTACATTTCCTGTGTACATTCTACAGGTTTTGACAAATGCAGAGACATGTATCCAGTATTGTAGTATCTTACAGAATAGCCTGGGAGATAGCTCAGTGATGTAAGGCCTGTATAGCAAGCACAAGGTCATGAGTTTGAACCCCAGTACAAAAAAATAGAAAAAGAAAAAGAAAAGCCTTTCTGCCCTAAAAACGCTCTATGCCTTTCTCTGCTCATTCAATCCTTGTCCCTCAAGTAAACATTGACTTTTTTTACTGTCTTCAGAGTTTTGCCTTTTCCAGAATGTCATATAGTTGAATTATAAAGCACATAAATTTTTCAGATTGGCTTTTTTCATTTGGTAATATTTTTAAAGATTCCTTCATATATTTTCATAGCTGAGCTACTTTTAAATAGACTTTATTAAGATATAAATGACATCTAACAAGTTGCCTATATTTAGTGTATAATTTCATAAGCTTAAACATATGTTTAACCTTGTAAGTTTAGACACATGCTTACACCTAAGAAATGTCATAAGCAAGACATGGAACTCCCTGAAGTTTCCTGTTATACCACTGTAATTCACCCTTCCCTTTTCTACCCATACCCAGGCCACCAGTGATACACTTTCTGCCACTATAGTATTTATTTTCTAGAACTTTATGGATGGAACCATACAGTATGTAATGTTTTGTGTTGTTGTTCTGGTTTCTTTCATAAAGTATAATTATTTTGAGATTTATCAGTCTTATTGCATTATCTATATAGTGCATCCTTTTTGACTAAAAAAAAATCCACTATGTGAATATCTCTTTATTGTTTCAAGATTAGTAGTAGTAATTGTAAATATTCGAGGCATGTACAGAACTCTACTGTTCATCTTTTTTTTTTCATTTATTTAAAATAGCTAGAAGCTCTCATTTCTGCATCAATTCTGGGTTTTGGTCACAAGAATCACATTTAGATGGAACAATGGCTTTCTGAAAATGTGTTTGATTCCTTTCTTGATTAATTAAAATGACTTATTTTAAGCACTATTATTCTAGGTGAGATCTTTCTTTTGTTATTTTTTATTTTATTTTTCCTGAAGTTTCACTAGATAAGCATTCAGGATTTCCAAAGTTATCAGACCTGTTTCAGTCAACATAAACAAAGTCACAGAAGTTAAGAGGTTCAAAAATAAATACTAATGAGAAGCACCAGTAAAAGAAAGTATCAGAGAGGATACAGCATCAACCTCAAGATCAATTTAAACAAAAATATACTCATTCACATGTAAGTTGCACATTATATGGCATTCTTATTATACAATCCACTGTTCTACCTATCTATCTTTTCCATTAGGATGGCCTCTAAATTTGTAGGATTTATAACAAATATATCTACTTAAGCTGAGTTTAGTATTTTGTATTAGCCTGCAAATAAAGATGGCATCTCCTATTTCTAACAAAATGATCAGTCTATAATCAGCCATTCACTTGGCATATTTTCAGGATATATGTTGAAAATCCATTTATGAGTATTAACTTATTTTCTGGCTTTTAATGAGGAGCAGAACTTCAACTGCAGGAGTTGGATTTTTGTTTGTTTGTCTATTTTGGGACAGGCTGCCTTGAACTCCCTATGTGTTGCCCTAGCTGGTCTCAAATTTGCAGTGATACTCTGGTCTTGGCCTCTTGAGTGTTGGGATCACAGGTGTGTGCCACCATGTCCAACAAGAGTCATATATTTTTGATCCAGTTTTACAGGTCAAATCTATTTCTCCAATTTGATATAAAAATTCTCTGCTTATCATACAATTGCCCATTATTTCAAGCTATCTAATGAAACAAAAGAATCAGGGTAATCCCTGAAAATATTACTGAATTATTAGTAAAGTATTAAAAATTCAGGTCATTTCCATTGTAATTTCACAAATGACCAACTAAAACCACATTTAATAGCATTTCTAGAGCTCAAAAAATGTTTAACTTAAGCCAGAGGTCTAAACATAATTCAAAAAATGATTGGCCAAATAAATATGTTCAAGTAAAATACAGCTGTAAACCAACAAAAACAAAAGTACATTGAAGAAAAGAATGTACAAAGTCCCTAGAGTTTATCTTCAGGAATCTCCACTCAGATGTTTAATTTTATAGTTTTCTAATCTCCCCACCAAATAAACTCCTCTCATAAAATTCATCTCAGTATGCAACAGCCCTAACTTTCAAGGCTAAAGTCAAAAATTTTAGTGCCCTTTACATGTCTACTTATGCAGAAATCAACAACCTCTCATGAAGGCCCCCATGTCCATTTCTGATCCAAGCTATATCATCTCTGAGCTGGACTGTGCCACCATCCCGGACCAGTATGACTGTACCTGTACCTACCCAACCTTTTTCCATCTAACTATCAGTGACCCTTTTAAAAAATGATTCCACTTATATCCTTTTTCACTCAACAGCAATGACTCTCTTACAGATTTACAGTAGGTCCTTACACAATTCAGTCTCCCACTCCACTAACCTAATGTTTTTCCTACAACTATTACTTTTCTCACTCCTCTCCAGCCAAAGTATCCTCCCTGCCATCCTCAAACATACCCAGTGCACTCCTGCCTCAGGGATCTTGTGAGTGTCTTAACGTCTGTTGCACACCCTTCCCCCAGAGAGGTACATGGATTACCCCACTTCATTCCAGACTTGGCTCAAATAGCATTTTCTCCAAGAGGCGTTTTCTGGTTACTTCTAATTAAAACTGCCACTGGCTGCCAGTTTCCTGTCTTTCCACCTCCCCTCCCTTTTTCTCAATAGTTCTTAACAACATCTGACAGCATGCATTTTATGTGTTTTTTACTTAAAATCCTCCACTAGAATATAAGCAGTATGAAGAAGGGATATTTGCCTGTTTAGATAAATGTCTGCCAGCCACAATTCCAGCACTCTGGGAGGCTAAAGCAGGACTGTGAGGACTCTTAAGTTTAATCCCAAGTATCAAAGAAAAGAAGTGTCTGGCACACAGTAGGTGTTCAATAAGTGTTTACTAAATACATATACGATATGCAAAATTTTATAGTTTACAAAATATTTTCACGTAAATTACAGTAACTCATTTACTTTTTGTGTCCTCTCCTCAAATTCTTCCATGGTTGCAGTACCAATATGCATAAATAGCAAAAGTCATCTAAAGCAAGTTGACAGCCAGTGTATCTACATTTTTTTTTTTTTTTTCTTTTTGAGACAGGGTCTTGCTATGCAGTTCAGGCTGGCCTTGAGCTCACTTCTGTAGCCCAGGCTAGTCTCGAACTCGCACCAATCCTCCTGCCTCAGCCTCCCGAGTGCTGGGATTACAGGCATGCGCCACCACGCCCGGCTATCTACATTTATTAACTACATTTATAACAGGAAAGCCTAGAGTCAATATTTTTATTATAAGGTTTATGGGTGCCGAACTTTAAAGTAAAAGAGAAGAGCTATCAAGAAAAAAAGCTCAATTCAGTTTGTTCTATCAATCAGTGAAGGTATAGAGAAAAGGCGAGCTGAATTTGATCTTCAAGGAAACACTGGCCTGAATTCAGTGCGCGTATTCAACAAGAGTCAACTCCTTTTAAATTCTCTAACCGCTTAAAATAAACCCTATCAACTACCTAATGCTGTCACTATATGTGTATGGTCTGTTGAGCATACAGGGGATGTTATTTGTTTAACCCGATAAGACTCAGGCATAAGGAAGCAGTTCTTCAAGTCTCTAAGCTCATTCCCCCCACCAGGAGTCACCGCCAGCCTCCACACTTTGGCATTGGAATCTTGGGTCCTTTGCTCAGCCCAGCAGTGGCAAACAGGTACCTACCTGATGCCGGAACCCGAAGATGTCTCCGGGAACTTCTGGGGAGAGGGGCTATCGCACAAACACGGGGTGTCATGGGCAGGAAAACGCGGACTGACAGCCCAGGGCACGACAGGTGGGCCAGCACCGCGGCCAGGGGCGGAAAACGGTAGCGGAGTGGCGGCGTGGACACTGTCACCTCCCGCTGTTGCCTGCCGGGGCGGGCCTGGGGATTGGGTAAAACATACAACAGGAGCACTGGCCAAGCGCCACAGCCTCCCGGGAAGTAAAGTTAGGGTCCGAGGCCGCGCCTCGGTGCGCGGGGCCCACTGAGATCCCTGCCCGGCTTCGCGCTGTCACAGGCGACAACGCCGCCCGCACGGTCCTGGAACTCTGAGGCCGGGGAGCCGCGTCAGCTCACCGGCCGACTCCCTCAGTGCCTTGACTCTGCGGCCCCCGACCTCCTCCACCTTCCTCCTAGACCGTATCGGGGTCCCGACCACCAACCCTCTGCGGTGCCGTCAGCGCCCAGCTGCCGTCTTTACCTCCTCGGTGGCTGCCGCGAGCTCCCTCACCCGGAGAATCCCTTAGCCGCCGCCGCCGCCGCCGCCGCCGCCGCCGCCCCCACCGCCGCCGCCGCCCCCACCGCCGCGCACGTTCCACCCCCGCCCCCTCAGGTAACCCAGGAAACCGGGAACACCACCCTTTCCTCCCCCTCCGCCGACCCGGGCCATCTGGTCTGCGCCTGCGCCCCAAGTCCTGCCTCAGCGTCCCGAGCCCCGCCCCTCTGGGAGGGCACAGCGCCTCGGTCGCCAGCGTGACGTACGGCGCTGCCGGACCAACGGCAAGGATGCTTCCTCGGGAGACCCAGTCCCGCCCCACCTCTTTGGGCACAGCTGGCGCCTGTTTCTAAACCTTGAGAGCCAGCCTGCTGTTGCCGAATCGGGCACATGCGCACTAACCGCTTCCTCTGTCTGGCTGTCATTCTCTCCTGTTGCGGAGGTCCAGAGCATGAATGTAGAAGAGTTACACGAAGATGGACAGGTTATCCTATTTTAGGGACTAGGAAGCGCTGCGCTCAAGCTTACTGTAGGCTTCTTTCAAAACCGTAAAGGGACTTGCAGAACCACAGCATTAATTCACTGCAGTTATATATTTGCCACCTCGGCCCTGTGCAAGCACTTTGTATGCGGGGAACCCTGTGGCAGACAAATTTCCACGTTGGAATCTTCTCCCTGGCCTCCCTGTGCACACTTTTAAAGTCCAGTTTTTGCAAATAAGCATGGCAGCACAACAAGAATCCCCCTCCCTCAATATCAAATGAGAATAATTTAATTCCCCAACTTGTGCGTCTGATCTAGATGGCCTATCTTCAGAAGAAATGGTTGTAGAATGGTTCAGTTGGAACTTGCCCAACTTGATGTCCCCTTTACCTTCTTAACTATGAATGCCTACTAACACTGAGAATGGAGCGCCGTCTCGAACTGTGGTGTCTCCTAACGAACAGTCATTCCTGAATAAAATTTGTCTTCACCACTTTAGCTTTTGCGTGGCCCTGATTTTCTTTGATACTGCCTGCAAACTAGTCCTTAAAATAAAGCATGAGAACCACTAGTTAAATATAAGTAAGTTTCAGCTGCATCGCAGACTGAAGTGCATTGTGGGCCTAACAAAATGCTCCTGTAGGCAATTTACCATTCCAGAGGCTGCCTTTCTCACCTTCCAGTCACTGTGAGTGTCCTTGCAGAATGTCAGAGCAGCTGGAAAAGACTCTGAACTGTAAAGACACAATAGGTATTGTTCAGTAGTCTTCAAATCCTATCCAACAATGTAACCTACAAGCAATGTACAAATTGGCAGGAGTTGCTATATAGTCAACAATGCCAGTAACTTCCTGCAAAGAAATTTAAGCAATAAAAATAATTCAGTATATTATGTCCAAAAGTTACATACCAAATGCAAATTTCTCATCTTCTATCTGAATCACTGAGAAGAAAACTAAAGAGTTGCACATTGGTGTGGTTTATAGCAACTCTCTTGGAAAATTCCCCTCTTTAAAATAGCTTCCCTTTGACTTTGATGTTTACCCATTAGCAATTAATATTTTTAAACGGAGGTTACCACTTCCTCTGCCAGCTGTCTTTTAAAATGCAAAACTTGAGAGATGGACAACATACAAAGTCTCAAATTAGTGAGAGGTAATCCTCAGGGGAACTAGGCACTCAGTTAACAAAAGTATAATGAATGCCTCCCATGTGCTAGGTACACGGTGTCAGGTACTGGAGATAATTTTGGTCTCTAAAAGAGAATGAGAAAGGCAAACTGAATCAATTCTTAATTATACATCAACTTTCACCCTATACTCCTAACACCCTTTTTTTTTTTTTTTTTTTTAATGTATTTGGTACAGGGTCTCACTACATAGCTCAGACTTACAACAATCCTCCTGTTTTCAGCCTCCCCAGTGCTGGGATTACAGGCATGTGCCACCACACTGATCTCAGTGGCCAGCTCAGCACACCCAGAGATGGGGATGGCATCACACATGGCTCTGGTGGTCTCTGTGCTTGCCAACCAGGCGTTACCTCTATTGAGCTACCTCATCAGCCCTCTAAAAACCCTATTTTAATGAACAAAAAATGTCAAGTGACAGATTATTTTGTTTCCCTTGAATGGGAGGTTAACAGATGATCATGACTTCAGTAAAGAAAAAAAAAAAAATGAGGCAGACTTTACGTGACAACTGTGCACATTTGGGCCTCAAAGTATTTCTATTTTTACTTGTAACTGTGCTTTTTTCTGTATATCATAAAGCATTTTAGCCAAGGTAATACAATATTGATTTAGTTCAAGAGTGTTTTAGAGCAGTATTGTGTTGTACACCCATTAGGTAAATTTTAGCTTAAAAGATTTCAAATGAACAAATTTGTTGGGGCCAGGCATGGTGGCGCATGCCTGTCATCCCAACACTTGGGAGGCTGAGGCAGGAGGATCAGTGTGAGTTTGAGACCAGCCTGGGCCACAAAAATGAGCTCAAGGCCAGTCTGAACTGCATAGTGAGACCCTGTCTCAAAAAGACAAAAAAAAATTGTTAATTTATTAGTTTGTTAACTACAAAAGTTATAACTAAAAACATTTAGAAAAAAAAACATTTAGCGGAAGAAAAAATAAAGCAAAAGCAATAAATTTATAGAAGTCCTAATTATGTATATATGATACTAGAAAAGTTTTAAATAATAAGTTCTCCAGATTATTTGATTCTAACATTAAAATGAGATTATAAAAAAATAAAAATGAGATTGAGATTATGGAGCTGGGGAAGTAGTTTCACGGCACAAGTGCCTGCCTGGCATGAGCAAGGTCATGAGCTTGAACCCCAGTCCCACCAAAATAAATAAATTAATTAATTAAATTAAATGAGATTATAACATCAGTGTTTAAAAATATGCAGTAAAATCATATCTGATGGTACACAGCTGTAATCCCAGAACTCAGAGCTGGAGGATTCACTTGATGTTTGAAGCCAGCTTATGCTACAAAGTGAGTTCAAGACCAGCCTAAACTACATAGCAATACTGTCTCAAAAATATTTTAAAAAGTAGTAAATGTAAATGTGCACAGTTTTACATTTTATTATTCCCTAAAATGCACTTTTAAAAAACTTAATGATTTAATAGATATGTTGATAAGATCAAAACCCAGCAATGGTTCCTCATTTTATTTAGATAAAAGCCGAGTCCTTATAATGACCTCCAAAGTTAAAAACCTACACCACCACCCCATTTCTTCCTGTTTTCCCGTCACTGCAGAAATAGTGGCCTCCCTACTGTTAAACCACATAGGTTCTGCCAAGCAGTTCCCTTCTGTTAGGCTTCTACACTGCCTGGTACCTCTGTGCATTTCTGATTTTACCTCTCTGAGTTTTACGTTCAATACTGCCCTTCGGCCTAGGCAAGAAGGGTGTCTTAGTTAATATCTGACACTCAAGTTCAAGGAAGAAAGGTTCATTTAGCTCATTTAGTTCATTTAGCTCACAGTATGTTTTAGTCTATATTTGGCTGGCTCTCAGGCAGAGTGGCACATGGCAGAGAGCAACAGTGTATTGCAGCAGAAAAGAGGGAAAAGCAAAGGGAAGAGCAGCAGCTATGGCTTCTAGTTGTCATCTCTCCAGTTCTTATAACAAGCTACCCTGGGGCTGAGGGTGTAGAACTTCTATAAGTCTGTTTTCTTCTTTTTTTTTTTTTTTTTTTTTTTTTTTTTTTTTTTTTTTTTTTTTTTTTTTTTTTTTTTGAGACAGGGTCTCACTATGCAGTTCAGGCTGGCCTTGAGCTCACTTTTGTAACCCAGGCTGGTCTTGAACTCACACTGATCCTCCTGCCTCAGCCTCCCAAGTGCTGGGATTACAGGTGTGCGCCACCACGCCCGGCTAGTCTGTTTTCTTCTTGTATAGGATGAAGATGCTTATAAGTTAGGAATTTTGGCTGGTTGTTGAGTCACTTAATTAAACTTTTTAAATTGACACACTATATCACCAGTATAATCTGCCCCTTGTTAACTTGGCAAGTAGACTTTTTAAAAACCAGTTTTTAGGTACATAGACATGTTTATTAACATTTTATAACTTGAACATTGTATCATATAAGAACCATGACATTTTGCCACTAGGCACTGCTCCCCGCAAAGACTCATGCACATCCCTTTGTATAAAAGGAATTTTAGTCTCTCTAGTTGTAAAAGACTTAACAGTTTCAACATTACTGAAAAGTTTAAGCCTAAAGTCTCCTCTAAGATTGAAGGCAAACTCTTAGCTGTGAGCCCCTGTAGAAATGAAAAGTTAACATTTTTAACATTTAGTAGCACAAGAAAAACATCATTTTAAAAGGTATTGTAGAGGTAAGAAACTAGCATTTTAAAGAAGCAAAGAACAATAAACAAAGCTTAGGGCAGGTTGTAATCTGTTACTTAGGGATTCCAGAAAACTGGGATTTAAGAAGGTGGGTAACAGCTTATCCTGATTGATGTCTCCGCCCTTACTTGAGATGTTGGTGATTATCTCCTCCCCTCTTTGTAATCCTTTTATTTAACAATTGTGTGAACCTAGCATTAAACAAATAGTAAAGGTCAACAGAGGTTATAGTCCTAAATAAAAAGGAGATGCTTCTGGAACTCTGGGCTCACTTCAAGAGAGCTAGATCTCAGTGAGACCTCCGAAGCTACATTCATCAGGTCTTCTCATTGTTGTTTCTTTTGGTACCAGACCATAACATACAACAGGTATGAGCAACAGGATATAAAGCATTGGGACCAAAGCAAATCTAAAATCTAGAAGGGCAAACATTAAGTCTTCTAGTTCTATGTGTAATATCTGAAGCAACCTGTAGCAAGTTATGAGCTCTAATTGCCTTATATGGCTCTCCACTCTGGTGCTTCTGCTGTAGCTCCCATGGCTTTTTTTTTTTTTTTTTTTTTCAGGCCTGTTTTGTTCCCTTTTTGTTGCTTTTCTTAGATAATCTACAGTCTTGGCTTTTTTAACTTTTGAGGTTCTTAATTGAACAGACTTTTAACTTATACTTTTATACAATGCCCTCTCAGGGGCACATTGCCTGGCCTCCCAGGCTTTTTGAAATCTAAATGGAAGCCTTTTTAACCTTAGAACTCTTGCATTTTGAATGCATCTAAAACCAATGCCATGTGAATGATACCAAGGACTATTGCCAACTGGAACTGTAGCCAGGCTCTTTTCTTTCTTTCTTTCTTTCTTTTTTCTTTCTTTCTTTCTTTCTTCCTATAGGGGTCAAGTGCCTGGACTGCTGAGCACTCTGACCCTAATTTAGAGGAACAAAATTTTATGACGCTGCCATTTTGAACCTGGTGTGGCCACTGTCTCTATTTTGGAACATGGGCTTTGTGGCTTTTTTCTCAAAGCCAAGTTTCTCACCCTTGTGATTTTGAGGCTGTAAAGGGTGAGAACCTTTACAGTACAGTCAGTACAAAGGGCCTCTGCCCTGGCATCCCACACTTGAATTTCTCTCATAAGACAAATGCCTCCTATAATTTTACTAAGAAACTAATAGTTGCCGGGCGTGGTGGGGCACGCCTGTAATCCCAGCACTTGGGAGGCTGAGGCAGGAGGATCAGTGTGAGTTCGAGACCAGCCTGGGTTACAAAAGTGCGCTCAAGGCCAGCCTGAACTGCATAGTGAGACCCTGTCTCAAAAAGACAAAAAAAAAAAAAAAAAAAAAAAAAAACAAAAATT
>PVJA010052028.1:0-12574 GCA_004027025.1 Myocastor coypus
TTCTTTTTCTCCAATTGTCGGTCTGTTAACTTACATTCTCAACCCTCCAGCAGAAAAGCTTTGTGATACTATTATTCTATAACATAGGTACTGGGCTTATCATCACTGGCTTTCTGAGTATCAAATATCTTTGACTTAACTTGTAAATGTTATTTTCTGACCATCGTTGATATTCTAATATCTTTCCATACAATGTGATATAAGCAGTTACACAATTTTGACACAGATATTTGGAAATTCAAGGAAATACAAAACTGTAGCCTGCCAAGAATATGGTTTTTGGCCCAGTCTCTCATTTTCAAGTACTATTCTTGAGAGAATGACAGTAACTGAGTTTACACAAGGAGCAGTACATATCAAAAAGACAAGAGTGACATGTATTCCAAACATAATTTTAGCGTTACATTGTGCTATAATCAATATGCTGAACCTT
The DNA here is from genome assembly GCA_004027025.1 of Myocastor coypus. Classification (NCBI taxonomy): domain Eukaryota; kingdom Metazoa; phylum Chordata; class Mammalia; order Rodentia; family Myocastoridae; genus Myocastor; species Myocastor coypus. The sequence continues at coordinate 434 of PVJA010052028.1, forward strand.
TTGAAGGTTTTATTAGAATGATGTCAATTTTCCTGGAAAGTCTAGCTAGCTTCACTAGAAACTAAATGTTGGGATTATTTAATTTCTCTTTTTATTTTGTATTTTATTTAATTTTTTGGTAATTTATATTGTTTCCTTCCATATTTGCTGAGAACTTAAAAGATAGCAGATAGATAGATAGATAGATAGATAGATAGATAGATAGATAGATAGATAGTCTATACTAGTTGTTATGGACATAATTATGTGCACCTTTGCCTAACAAACCACCAATCTATTAGCAGCAGAAAAACAACTGTTTTATTCTTTTGGATTTTTTTCATAGTCAACTGGATAGTTTTTGCCTGGGGTCTCAACTGTAGTTGGAGTTTCATGGTAGCCAAGACTTCAGAGAGATGAAGACATCACTGCGGTGGATGGCAAGGGTGGCACACTCACAAATCTGGCAGCAGTAACTTGTTATTGACTGAAAATTCAATTGGGCTTGCTGACTGGAGAACATAAATGGGATATATCTTCCCAAGAAGAAGGGAGTTGTGCTAATCAGACCTCTCATATACTCACCTTGTTCAGAGTGAATATTCCCAGACAGCAACTTTTATGCTATTATATAAAATAAAATATTAAGAAATAAGATAAAATACAAAGGTTCACTCACAGACTTGGAGAAGCTATACTAAGTATTTCAAGATATCTGTGAAATTAATTAAAAGTGATGAAACTATAAGGTAGTATAGTGTTCTTTATAAAAATTTCAGAACTTAAAAAGTTCCAGAAATGGGAATTGGGAAATAGCTCAGTAAAATAAGCGCTTGCCTGGTAAACACAAGGGCCTGAGCTCAATCCTTGGTCTTCCCCAAGGAAAAAAAAAATTCCAGAAATAAATCTAGTGTAACCATACAAGAAGTAGACTAATATAAGGAAAGAGGAAGATGATGGTAGATGCATAAAATAAATAAATGCAAATGCATTTTAAAATTCTAGCTGGGCATGGTGGCACATGCCTGTAATCCCAGTACTTCGAAGGCTGAAGCAGGAGGATCAGGGCAAGTTCCAAACCAGCCTGGGTTATAAAAGTGATTTCGAGGCCAGCCTGAAATGCATAGTGAAACTCTGTCTCAAAAAGAGAAAGAGAAAATAAAAGCCCTCTCGTTGCCAGGCCATAGTGATAGTTCAGTGGCATAAGGGCCTATCACACACAAGTTCCTGAGTTCAATCCCTGATAAAAAACAAACAAACAAACAAAAACCTCTAGTTGCCAATAGGAATATAGCAAAAGGGAATCAGGGTAGAAAGTAAGACTATGAGGTGAACACTGAAATCTTCAATGAATGTGAAGGACTAAAGACCCTTGAACTATCATCATCATTGTGCAAAGAGTAGATAATGGCCTGGAAGCTATATTTATGTGGAAGAGGAGCCTAAACTTCCATCCCGAAATCTCAATGCAGATTTTATGAAACAAAAAGTCTCAGCATAAATAAACTGTTGAGTGACTAGTATCTTATAAAAAGTATTATATTTCAGGTTAATGTAATAGTTTATATTATAAAGGAAAGGAATTTTTTTAATTTCAAAAAAACCACCAACTGACATGCTGCATGTTTTATAGTTGAGAATGCTGATCACATTGGCTAGATTTTCTACTCAGAGCCTCACTGAGATAAAATCAATGTGTTGATTAGAGTTGATGTTCTTATCTGAAGTTTGATGACTTTCTTTAGGTTCTTTGTTTATTGATAAAATTCATTTCCCCATGGCTGAAGGACAAAAGTCCTTGTTTTCCTCCAAGGTATGGATCAACTACAATTGTCGGTTATTGGAGGCCACTTGTGGCTTTTATCCTCTGGACTTCAGTGCCAATTTACATTGCCTTTCTCATCTGAAACCAGCCTGAGAAATCTCTCTTTTTAAAGGGTTCACATGATTTTTCCAGGTACATTCAGATAATCTTTTTAGGTCAAAAATAATTTGAGAGCTCAATTAGAACTACAGTTGTATTTATAGAAATACCTATAATAAGCCTTTACTGAATAAGAGGAAGTATATAAAACAGGGATCAAGAATATTTTCATGTGTTAAGGAACAGTTTTAGAAATCTACCTAACATATAAAGTATGTTAACACATATCTGTAAGGAACAAAAACATCAAGCAAAGATAACATAGGGAGGACCTAAAGTACAACTTATATTACTAATAGAACAATATATGTCATTATTGCATATATAGATGATTTCTCTTTAGTGCTAGAGCCAAGATATATTGGTCTCTCAGTGTGACTGTTCTACCTGAAGAGAAAGAATGGCAGGCATGAGAAAAAGACAGACAAGAAAGATAATAGCTGGTTTAGGTAGTAGCTTATCTGCCTAGTTAGTGAAATGATCCCACACCCCCAACAATATATCCATTTATTTATACCTTTGTAAAGTTTGCAACACAGCACATAAGGTTGCCTAGTGACTAATAGCCAACATTTACCAATCAGGATGCTTATCTCAGAACTGAGGGAGCCTGACTACTTTCAGAACTGAAGCCTAGTCCTACTTTCACACATTTGACCAATTCTCCAAATTCCATGACTCCGAACATATTCCCATTTTTTGTTTTGGTTTGTGAGTGGTGGGTGTTCCACTGCACTTGAAGAAACTCTGCCTGGGAAACTCTTTAGAGGAATTTTTCATACTTGATATCAGCTGAATGATTTTTGGTATGTGAATTCAGCAATGTAACTCTATATCGCCCAATAGTCCATAATAGTATTGATTTATCAGTTTAGCTAGGAATTATCAGAAGTTCTTAATGACTTGTACCTTTTATAGTTTGATATATTAATATGACATTGCTTTACACATCTTGTGGTTACATTTTTCTCCTGAACGGTTAAGACTACGTTAAAGTAAGACTTGTATAAATACAAATTCCACTTCTGATATCTGACACAGTCAGTCAATCTCCTCAAGATTAACCGTGGAACCATATACAGCACCTCTTAGATCTTCTGTAAGTTCTGCCATCTGGATGAGTTATCGCCATTGATTGACCAATTTGCTATCTGTGAAAGCCTGAGAGGTACATTTTAGTTCTAGGTGAGTCTTCTTAGGCACACTATACATTGGTGATGGCTTTCCCCTGTGGCCCCATAATCTCCTTGACCAGAAAATTTGGGACACCACCGACTTATAGGATGTCACAGCAGAGGTTCTCTTATGTCCTGAGTCTGCACTGTTCTTGAAGGGCTAGGATGAAAATATTTCCTGTATGTTTAGCCTATCTATCTGTCTAATTTTTGGTCTATAAACTTTGGTTGTTAAACATCCATAAGAGAAGCTTAATGAAGCCGGGCGTGGTGGCTCACACCTATAATCCCAGCACTCGGGAAGCTGAGGCAGGAGGATTGGTGCGAGTTTGAGACCAGCTTGGGCAACAAAAGTGAGCTCAAGGCCAGCCTCAACTGCATAGTGAGACCCTGTCTCAAAAAGACAAAAAAAAAAGAGAAGCTTAATGATATTACTGTCCTGTAACAGAGGCAGCTAAGCCTAATATCACTGTCTGTCTGAATATCACATTCTTTAGATACAAAATGGAATTGTTATTTTCCAGGAACCATGGATATTCTAAAATTTAAATCCTGGGGGCTGAGGAGATAGTTTCATGGCACAAGTGCCTGCCTGGCAAGTGCAAGGTCCTGAGTTCAAACACTGCTGCCAAATATATATATATAGTATTGGTCAGGGTTTTACTTAGAGGAACAGAATAGACAGGGAAAAGATATTAACACAAAATATACAATCTAGCCGGGCATGGTGGCGCACTCCTGTAATCCTAGCACTTGGGAGGCTGAGGCAGGAGGATCGGTGAGAGTTCGAGACCAGCCTGGGCTACAAAACTGAGCTCAAGGCCAGCCTGAACTGCATAGCAAGACCCTGTCTCAAAAAGACAAAAAAAATATACAATCTATAAGGAATTATAAGATTGGCTTACAGTCGTCAACCAGAGTCAGATGAGGAAGCGTGCACAGGGCGTCTGCATGCTCCGGACTGAAGGATTCAATCCTGAGGTCTGGACTTCACTGCAGCACTCTGTGTAAGTCTCTGTCTGTTGGCTGATGGGTTTGTGATGCAAGACTGAAGTGTCTGTAACAGACACTGAAGAGTCTGCACTGGATGGTGAAAGATCCAAGCTGAAGGCTGAAGAGTCTGCACTGCAAGCCAGACAGTGAAATCCAGGCCGAATGTGGACTGAACCTTCTCCGATGAAGTGAAGTATTGACTCCTTCCTCAGCCCTTTAAAAAGTCTCTTTGTGCTCAGTCATTCCGACATGGGCCCACTGTGCCCTAGGGTGGAACAAATCATACCCCAGGATGGGCCCTTGATCCTGCTCTAGGGAGGAGCCAATTATATCCTAGGCAGGCCCTGGTCATGCTCCAGGGAGGAACCAATTGTATCCCAGGGTGGGGCTTCAACCAACAGGTAACCAGGCCGCTGAGTCATCCAGCCAAGTTGACACATTGTATCAACCACTACATATATATATAGATAGATATAGATAGATAGATAGATAGATAGATAGATAGATAGATAGATAGATATAGATAGATAGATAGATAGATAGAATCCCACATGCCTGTAATCCCAGCACATTGGCGGCTGAGGCAGGAGGATCAATGTGAGTTCGAGACCAGTCTGGGATACAAAAGTGAGCTCAAGGTCAGTCTGAACTGCATAGTGAGATCCTGTCTCAAGAAGATAAAAAAAAAGAGTGTTACAAAGTATACATGCATTTTTACATAGTAATTTAGAAATCAAACCTTATACAAGATTGCAATAAGACAATCCTGATGACGCTTTGTGTCATACTTAAATTTTTGTTTTGATACAACATAACTCTTAATCAATCATCTCTAATACATAAGAAATTTTCACCTAATTAGTTGTCCTTTAATAGGCTACACATCACAATTAATTAAATAATATTTATATTTTGTATTTTTGTCTTAATACTAGCAAAATTTAACTCAGCTATTTTTATATATTTTATTACCTATTTATTTATTTATCTTTTTTTTTTTTTTTTTTTTTTTTTTTTTTTTTTTTTTTTTTTTTTTTTTTTTTTTTTTTTGTGGGACCGGGGTTCAAACTCACAACCTTACACTTACTAGGCAGGCACTTGTGCAATGGAGCTATCTTCCTGACCCCCTTATTGACTATTTAGAGATTAGATTTCCATTTGGTCAGTTTCTTCAATGGGCCCCAGGTTGGATCTAGCCTCATGACTGTTAACTTCTTCTTCAAATCAGGCTTCATGGTACAGTCTGACAGCATACCCTCATACTCAGATTTTTCCTCATTCTCTGGGAAAACACAAAAGTACCCTCTGCCCCAAGTTAGTAGCAGACCAGCTCACTTCTGTTGTCAAATATAAAGATCTCTCCAAAGGACCATTCCTAGCCTTTGTTCTCTTACCTGCTGGAATTATCTTTATGTATATCCTCTCTCTCTCTTTCTCTCTCTCTCTCTCTCTCTCTCTCTCTCTCTCTCTCTCTCTCTCTCGCTCTCTCTCTCTCTCATACCACAGAAGATCAAACATTGACCCTTGCACTTACTAGGTATGTGCTTAAACTGCTGAGTTCTTTCCCTGGCCCAGCAATTGTCTCCGCTGCTGTGCTTCTATCTTTGTAGAATTTTAAACATTAACTGCTAAGTGAAGCCTATTATGAAGTGCAAATTTTGTTGGGAAAGATTCTTCCTTTTGTTTTTGTAATTGAAATTTGTTTGAATAGTGTTCATGTGTGACAATTCTTTGCCCTTCAGGGTTATAGGGAATCCCTGTGATAAGGAAAATATGAAAAGTTTTACGAAACTTTTGGAAGACAGGCCCTGTATATGCTGGTTCATTGTCAGTCTTAAGTGTCTGAAGGTAGACATGGTAACTAAAAGCATCCAAACAGTGAGCAATGACATGTTTAGATGCTTTAGTGTGTCCAGTACCAAACGTGAATACTGAGGATGCGTGCACTGAAACATAAAGCCAATGCAAAGAACAAAACTCAAGAATGTGTGAGACACCCACCTGTGAAAGACCATTAGGGTGTGACATCTGGGGAGTGATTCCAGTATAAGGTGAGTGTAGATGTATTATACATGTAGAACATCATATCATAATTTGTAGGGCCTGTGCTCAGGTCAAATCAAATTGTGTTGTACAGCAGAAGCATTGGGATGAAAGGTGACATGAGACACAGAAACCTGTTGAATAGCATCAGAATGAGCAATAGGCACAGCATCCAGGAATCTGTCTATCACAGAATTCCCTTCAGGGAAGGGTCCTGGCAATTAAGAATCAGAGCGTATATGACCAAAAAACAGGGGACATGATGTGACCACATGTCAAGCTGGAGAGTGTAAATGAAAAAGATCTTAACTAGAGTGTATAGTAGCACAATATAGTACATTACACTGCAGATAGAAGCACTGCATGAAGAGAGATTAATTGGAGTGGATGAATGATCTTGCAATGCCCATGTGACTGCTTGTAATTCAGTCCTTTGTGTACTGTGTTTTGGAAGAAAACGTTATGTAACCTCCTTGACCTGAAGCCAATCCATCCATGAAAATGGAGATAACCCTTGTTATAGGGACTGAACTTACTTTTTTTTTTTTTTTTTTTTTTTGGCTTTTTGAGACAGGGTCTCACTATGCAGTTCCGGCTGGCCTTGAGCTCACTTTTGTAGCCCAGGCTGGACTCGAACTCGTACCAGTCTTCCTGCCTCAGCCTCCCAAGTGCTGGGATTATAGGCGTGAGCCATGAACTTACTTTTGAAGTGAAGACAAAGGGTATAAGAGAAACAAATTGTATTAATTTATCTGAAGGATAATGGCAGCAAATAATAGCAGGGAATTTAGCCAGTTCTGATTGCCAAAGGAATGAAAATTTCCACATCCATTTTTGTTGAACTAAAGAAAAGGGAGCAATGACGGTTTGTACCAAGAAGCTGAATTGAACACATTCATCTGCGTGCGACGGTTCTGCCACCACATCAGGAAAGGGGATAACAGATTTAGGTGGAATATGTGTCATATGTAGTGACTATAAAGGATCCTTAGATTGTCAAAAACCCCAGTGGGCATATACCCTAAGTTGGGAAAATGATTAACAACGTTGACAAAGATGAATCACTCTACAGACTTGATCATTAGAAAGAGCCTGACTAACCTCATGGAAAGAAGTTTTAGCCTCTGGTGTACATGTTTTTCAGAAGTAGGGTCTCATTTTGCCTTGAGAATGTCAAAGAAAGGACCTAGTTCATGAGTAATTAGCTTAAAAAGGAGGGTGGAGCCAATTAATATTACCAAGCAAAGTCTAAAAATCCTTTAGGGTTATAAGACGTTCATCCTGGACGCAAATAGCTTGGGGCACAATTTGTCTCTGTTGAATATGGTAACTCAAATATGAAAAAGTTGCCATAGTTTGCACCTTTTCAAGATCTATCACTACACCTGGACAAGGTGATTTGCTGTCTTGATTATTTTTATCAAGGCTTTTACTGGGAAGAGAACATTGTTCGTGTCCTGTACACACCCCATGTTTGCACTCTCTCAGCAGATGTTATAGGCTTTGCAGTAGCAATAACCAAATTCTGCTGGAAGCAGGGCTGCCCTTTGCCTGGCTCTGCCTAACAGTGGCCTGTCCTCCCCTGAGGTGGCTGGGGTTCCTGGGTCTTGGATAGCAGCCTTTGTTGCCCAAACATGCACTGCATGCAGGTGTCTCACTTTCATGCACACAGCATGCCAGTTAGGTCTGTGGGGGAAAAGCCTGAATCCTAGGCTTGTGTGGGAGTGGAATGCCAGCTGTTTATGCAGGAAACTGCCTAAGGACTTGGTGGCCATGAGCTGGCCATGGCCTGATGAGCACACCCCTGAGGTCAAGCAGGCAGGAAGGTGCCACCACCAGCAGAGTGGCCAGCCATCGGTAATGCTGGAGGCTGGCAGGTAGGACAAGTGGTAGGAGCAGAGGTTGGACACTGGGTACATGAAGGCACCCAGACCTCATGCCCCACAGCAACCTTCTGCCTAGCCCCAATATTATGATGGGGCCAACCCAAGTGGGAGTTTCCCAGAAAGGGTCAAACTTTTCCTTCTGTTCTAGCTCTACACTCACTCTTTCAGTGATACCCTTGCTAATACTTAGTAGAAGGGCTGTAAGGTTTAGTGGAAGAGAGTCATAATGGCTGTGCTTCATTCATCCCTGCAGTAGAACAGTTTTGGACAAAATGTCCCTTGTCCCCACAAGGAAAACAATCAACCTTACTTTTCCTCTTTTTTCTACACTGTGGATGAATAACCTCAGTAACAGCTGCTGCCAAGGCTGCACAACTCTGCATCACCTCCGGCAGTGTAGCCCACATTTGTGGGCTCTTAAAGCCTCTTTACATCATTTATTTTAATTTTCAAAGACCAGTTGTTGAACTATTAATTTGGCAGCTTCTTTGTCGCTTGTAATCCTCTCACTAGCTTGCAACAAACTGGCAAAATCTTGAAAAGTTTCAGCAGGGCCTTGCAAAAGGAAGGCTAAATTAAAGAATGCCTCACCCTTTGAAAGAAGTTCTCTCCAGGCCCTAAGAACAGCTATCTTACTCTGCCCATACACTTGCAATTCAAAGGTCAGTCCATTGTTTGTGCTAGCAAAGGCATGCTCCCCAATTAGCATATCTTTAGTAATGGCAGTGTTGTGAACAGCATTTTGAGCTGCCTCAAAGTGAAATATTCAAAGAAATTTCCTTTTTTTCTTTTCTGTTTTTGTTGCCACAATTTTATTTTTGTAATTCATTTTAATGAGAGAAAAGATAAAATGGAAACAAAACATATTCAAGACAGGTTAGTATGACAGTTATAATAATTAATATGTTGCATATTGTTGTCTTCATAGTAGTTATTCAGAGGATAAGATGCATGCCTACAATCTCAGCAATTGAGAGGCTGCAAACAGGAGTATTACTATGAGTCAAATCTATTTAATGAGACCCTGCAGACCCTGCACTAAATACATTTTTAAAAAGTAAAGGATTTTTCTTTCCACAATACTCTCCTGGATTCAAACATATTTCAGCTATTCCTTTTCAGTCATTTACTCCCATAATCTGTTGTCCTAGGATTTATACTAAACTGACAAGGAGTAGTAGTGACATAAATAACAGCTTGTTTGAATTCTTTTAAGGTTTTAAAAGGCACAGTTTCATGAAGGCATACCACTTGCAGTGGATTATTAGGAATTTGAACTTCAGAAATAGAGCACATATGTTGAAAATCTTCAATGATCTCTCGTGCATTTCTAGCTGCTTTTGGTATGAATTGCAAGAGACATAAAGAAAGTGGGTCTAGTTCTCTAGAGTGAACATTCCAATCTGTGACTCAGAGAAATTTCTCCGAGCTGCCATAGCCAGAACTGTAGTCTGTGGCTCCATAAAAACCATCAAGTGCTGAAAAATGAAAAATTTTAAAATGTATTTAGCACAGGGTCTACAGGGTCTCACTGCGCAGATTGGACTCATAGTGATCCTCCTGTTTTCAGGCTCCCAAGCGCTGGGATTACAAGTGCAGGCCACCATGCCCAGTCTCAGTTGCCATCTCAGTGTATGCTGAGGACAGGGCCAGTACAGCACATTGGGGATTGAACCCCAGTCCTTCCGCCTGCCTAAGCAGGTGCTTTAGTTCGCTGAATTATATGTCCAGCCCTGAAAAATGAAATTTTGAGGGCAAATTTTTTTGTGGTGGGAAAGGATCCCTTTTGTCCCCTTATTCCTCTTTCTTTATTTGACATAGAAAGGCTAGAAGGTTGAAGGTCTATGGCTTTGGGCGCCATTGCTCCTTCCTTTTTGTCTCACTTGGGACTTGAATGTGATTTTGAAAAAGAGCTGAGACTGGAAGATCGCTATCTGGCCTTTTCTAGTCCTCTGCCCCTTATCTCCAGGCCCATCTTTTCTATAGCCTGAAGTCAGCAGAAGGCGGGTGTATCTGATTGATGAGATGCCTGAGGCTGCTGTGAAATCCACAGCCAACTAGTATCCAGTCTTTTTCATCGGGACCCATGAGATGGCATTCCTGGGCACCAAAGACCTCTTCCCTTATGAGGAGTGCAAGGAGAAGTTTGGCAAGCCTAACAAGAGGAAAGCGTTCGCGAGGGGCTGTGGGAGATCGAGAATAACCCTACCGTCAAGGCTTCTGGCTACCAGTCCTCTCAGAAAAAAGCTGCTCAGAGGAGGCAGACCCTGAGCCTGAAGCCACAGAGGGTGACAGTGACAAGAAAGGGAATGCGGAGGGTAGCAGTGATGAGGAAGGGAAGCTGGTCATTGATGAGCCGGCCAAGGAGAAGAACGAGAAGGGGGAACTGAAGAGCAGAGCCGAAGATCTGCTGGAGGACTCCTCCCCTAAACGTCCCAAGGAGGCAGAAGATCCAGAAGGGGAAGAAAAGGAGGCAGTCACCTTGGAGGGTGACAGGCCTCCTCCAACAGAGGGGGAGAAGAGCAAAACCCTTTCTGAGCCCATCTCTGGCCAGGACCCTCCTGAGGAAGAGGAGGAAGAGGCTACCAACGAGGATGCTGAGGCCCCAGGCGTCAGAGATCATGAGGGCCTGCAGCCACCAATGTTTCAAGAGGAGCCCTGCCCCATTCCTGTTGCTGTCTAGGTGCTACTGCGGAAACTGGCCATGGCCTGCAAACTGGGAACGCTTTTTTCCTCACAACCCGCTCTCCTCCACTCGTTTCTCCCACCATAAGCCTAGCCCCTGGAGATGGACCTGGCGCTCACTTCCAGATCCCTGACACCTATGACCTGAGTCAGGGCCAATACTCAGCTGCCTGGGATGAGACAAGGGTTATTGTGTCCCATGCTGCTTGAGGCTGTTTCCTCGGGCTTCTGTGGGCCTGGGCTAGTTGTTCCCACCTGACTCCTTCCTCCCCTCCTGCAGGGGTTCTGGTGGTGTTGGGTAGGAGCAGAAGGGGTGGAGCATAAAGAGGGTGGGCTTCAGGATGGGGTGTTGGGGGAGTAGGAGGTCAGTATCCTGAGCTGTCCCCTAGTCCCACACCTCTTTTTCCAAGCTGCCTAGATTCAGGGAAAGTGGGACAGCCAATGGGGGAGGGCTCCCTTTCATAAATCCTTGATGATTCATAATGTTATTTATTTATTTATTTATTTATTTATTTATTTATTTATTTATTTATTGCTGATGCTCCAGAGGTTCTATGAGTTGTAGTTTTATCATCAAAAGAATTTGGGGCGCCAGGCGTGGTGACGCATGCCTGGAATCCCAACAGTCGGGAGGCTGAGGCAGGAGGGTCGGTGCGAGTTCAAGACCAGCCTGGACTACAAAGTGAGCTCAAGGCCAGCCTGAACTGCATAACAAGACCCTGTCTCAAAAAGACAAAAAAAAAAAAAAAGAATTTGGGGCTTCCAAGTGGTTTGGGCCAAGAACCTGAGGTCTGAAGGATTGGCTTTACCCATGTGGGTAAAAGTGTTGAGCAGCTTCCCCCCTTAGATTTCTGGGGCCAGAGATGGGATACCCTGGAGAAACTCTTGCCTGCCCTTGTTCCCTTTTTCCACAGTACTCATGGCCAGCCTAGTTACATATGCCACCCAGATGTAAAGGAAAAGACACATCTTTTAGGAAATGTTTTTAATAAAAGAAAATTACAAAGAAAAAATTTTAAAGCCCTCTAACCCTTTGTGTGCTCCCTATTCTGCTCCTTCCCTGTGTCACCCCCATTTCTGAGGTGCACTGGGAAGCTCCCCTTCTGTGTGGGGCTTGATGACTTTTTGTAGCTGAGGCTTTGGTGTTTCTTCTGGTGTCATTTCCTATCCACGTACTCCTACCTGATCCCTTGGTGTTTTCACCAGGTCTGGTTTGTAACTCACGAGAAGACAGAGAGTGAGTGCACTCTCCCAGCCTCTTCCTAGTGGTTTCTCGCTGCTCCATCTCTTGTCTGTTATCCCTGCCCCTCTCCCTTGGGCTCTGATGAAAAATTGCTGACTGTAGCTTTGGAAGTTTAGCTTGAGAACTAGAGATGAATTCAGTTCTAGGAAAATAAAACTTGTTGATTACAAAAAAAAAAAAAAAAAAAAAAAAAAAAAAAAAAAAAAAAAAAAA
>PVJA010052029.1:0-12574 GCA_004027025.1 Myocastor coypus
CCTGGAATGTGAGCCCCTGGAGTGCTGCATGACAGCGCCAAGATTAATTCTCAACAGCTTAAAAATGTTGGGTCTCAAACTTGAATTTCCTATTGTATGTATTTTTAAAAATTTTTTGTGGGTAAAAGCATTAAAAGGATATTCTGGTTAGCTATCATTACATAATAAACTATTCCAAAATTTAGTGGCTTCAAGCTAGTTGTATTGCTGGGCTTACTAGCACATACCTGTAATGTCAGGTACTTGGAGGTTGAGGCAGGAGGATCACAAGTTCAAAGTCAGCCTGGGCAATGCCCTGTCTCAAAATAAAATCATAAAATGAAGAGCTGGGGATGTAGTTCAGTGGTAGAGTATTTCCCTAGGTTCAATCTCCACAACTGCAAAAATGAAAATAAGACAGAAAAATGAATAATTACAATTCCCAGTTCTGTGAGTTGTCTGGGCCTCACTGGGGGGGCTCTGTGTTGGACCCTTAGGTGGTGGCCAGGGATGACATTGTCTGAGGTCTCTGTGTCTGGCGTCTGGGCTGGGAGGCCCCTGGATGAGCTGAGAGCCCCTCAGTAGACATCTCTTCATGTGGCCCTTCCACTGGCTTGGGCTTTTCCAAATATGGGTGCCTCAGGGGCCAAAGACATGTAGGTTTCTCCTGGACCAGGTACCCTAAGGACCTGGGAAGAAAAGGAAAGGCTTCCTGTAATCTCACCTTCTGAGCCTCAGAACCTAACATCCAAGTGGTCATCAAAGTCATTAAGATCAGGCCATGTTCAAAGGTGGGAGAATTAAAGCCCAATGTGGTGTGTGCCTGTAATTTTGGCACTTGGGAGGCTGAGGTAGAGGATTGCTGTGTGTTCAATGCCACAGGGAGACCTGGTCTCAAAAACTCAAACCAGGGAGCCTGGCAGGATAGCTCAGCGGTCTAAAGGGCCTGCTTAGGAAAGCTTGGGCGGCTGCAAGGACCACAGTTCGATCCCAGGCACCACATGCTGCACCAGCCCTGCCCTCAGGGCAGTCTGAGCCAGCCATACAAATAAATAAATAAACAAACAAAAACAAAAGTTCTGAAACAAGAAAAAAATCAAATCAAACAAAAATTAAAAAAAAAAAAAAACCTCAAACCAACCAACCAATCCACCTATCCACCAACCCATAAAACAAATAAAGGTAGCAGAATTAAACTTCACCTATCAAGGGGAGGACTATTAAAATATTTGTGGCCACCTTTAATCTATCCCAAAGAAAAGTGTCTCAATCTCAGTTCTTTTTCTTTTTTTTTTGGTGGGACCAGGGTTCCAACTTACGACCTTGTACTTGCCCAGCAGGCACTTGTGCCTCGGAGCTATCTCCCCAGCCCCTCAATCTCAGTTCTACAAATCCCAAACTCTAGGAGCCTATTTAATCGTTACCTGTTTTTTCCAAAACTTATTTTCCTCATCTGTAAAATATCAAAAATTCAGTGAAAACTTTCAATCCCAAATTATGAATTCTCTGCCTTATTTATTTATTTATTTATTTATTTATTTATTTATTTTTGTGGAACCAGGGATTGAACTCAGGTTCTTGCTCTTGCCAGGCAAGCACTTATTCTACTGAGCTATCTCCCCAGCCCCTCTGCCTTATTTATAAGGGGCTCTTTCAAACATTATCTTTAGTAGATGTTTTAAGGTTTTAATGTTCTGGATCTCTCCCCAGCCTCTGGGGGATTTATACAGATTTGTATCTGTATAAATATGAAATTGGGATCAGACAAGCAATGCCCGCACTATATTCCCCAATAACTTCGTTATGAATTTTCACATTTCTTGTTGGCTATGTGGTTTTGATATAGGGAACCTCTAGGTGATATAGGGAAAAAATGATCTCCCAACCTGACCTGGGATGAGTTCGTGTTCTCTGAAACTGAAGAACGAATTTTAGGAACAAACAGAGATTATGAACAGAACATGTTTATTGGGGGAAAGAAAGCTCCTGTCCAAGAGAGGGACAGAAGGGGGACCAGAGAGGGTTGTCTGTCTCTTTCAGGGGCTTTTATAGAGGAAAACCACGAGGTAAGGTGGGTCTAAGGTGGTGGAGAACATGGGAATTCGCTTAGGTGGGCATGAGGTGGGACAAAGCTATGGTCAGCCAATGAGATGACAAGCACCATTGCTCAGGTAGAATTGATTAAGTCCAATTCTGAATGGGGAAGGGAGCCATGTAGCAAGTGGGCATAAATACAGATCAGGGTCTCTTCCAGTTGGGAGTTTGGTTAGTGACTCATTTAGGCTCTTGTAAGATGATTGATACTTATTTAGTTTTTTTTTTTTTTTTTTTTCTGGTATGCTGGTATGGAGATTGAACTTAGGACTCTGAGCTTGCCAGGTAGATGCTTATTCTACTGATGCCTTGAGGCCTGGCCCACAGCAGGGGTCTGTCTGTCTCTTCCAAGTTGTAAAGTGACCTTGGCTTCCATAGTGTCTCCTTGAGGGCCTGGCCCTGTCTGACTGCCTATAATATTTCTATCTAATTCAGCTGCCTACAACAGTTTCAGAAATGTAGACTGGAAGATCTCCCGAGGCAGCAGGGCAGAGCTCTCTCAGAGCAGTCGCTTCTGGCCATCAAGTCTTGGCAGTGGTCACTGGCATGGGTAGTTTTTACCAAGTTTCTATGGTTCAGGGACAGTGACAGACATGGGCAAGGCACACCTCTGAGGTGACATCCCCAGGAATCACTGCTTGTTGTTGTGCTTTGGGGTGGCTCAGCTGCCTCTCCTCTCAGGAATCCAGCCAGAAGAGTGGCTCAGATTTCATGAACTTAAATAGTTGTTTTTCTATTTCTCTTTTTTTCATGAGATTTATTTTTGTTTCTTCTTATTATTTCTCTTACAAGGTTATTTTTGTGAAATTGTTTCCTGTGCTACTTTTTTCTCCCAAAATATACCACTATGAGAAGTGATGCTGACCAAAAAAATATCAAAAGTTTGCCACGTGTGATGGTCCACGCCTGAGACTCTGGCCACTCCATAGGCTATAGGATGGCAAATGTCAGGCCAGGCTGGGCTACATAGTGAGACCCTGTCTTTATAAAGCAAAGGAAAGCAAAATGAAGCCCAGCTATAATCCCAGGGCTCTAGGAGGCTGAAGCAGGATGGTCTCAAGTTCCAGCCCAGCCTGAACCATTTGGCAATTTAGCAAGGCCCTGCATTAAAATTAGAAAAAAAAAAAAAATTAAAATGGAGCTGAGTGTCAAGCCAGCAGGCACTGTCCTCAGTGCCTCTCCAAACCAAGCCTTCTGCAGAGCACACCTGCCACTTGCCTGCCAGCAGCCGTGCCTCCTGACTTGCTTGAGGAAACCCTGTCTTGCTCCAGAATCTGTCTACACCCATGGCCAGTGCAGGGTAAATGCTGACCAATGTGAACAGTGTGAATTAGGCATGGAGAGCCACCGGTAGTCCTCTCTTTGGAGGCAAGTATAGCAGCCAGACCTGCACCATGAAATGGGACGGGAGCTCTGCTCCAGGCTTCTGTACACAGCACCCAGGAGGAGGCTCTGCCACAGCTGGAAATGTTGTGTAGAACGTGAGCCCCACGCTATGGGTCCTGAGACCCCATGCTCCCAAGGCTCCCATGCAGTGTCCACATGGCCTGTGCACACGCTGGAGCTGAGAGAAGGTAAACCCTGGATGAGAGTGCCGCGTGGAGAGTTTAACCAGCCACACTGTCACCTGCCTCTGAACTTTTATCCCCTGCCACAGTGATGGTCCTAGTAATGCACTGAGCCCAGAGCCACCAGCTTGTGATCCTCCTGCCTCAGTCTCCCAAGAGGCTGGGGTTACAGCGGAGGCCCACCCTGTCCATCGGTGGCCTCTTAGTTGAGACCTAAAGTGCCTTCTGTATACCTGTCTTAGACATGGCAAGGAGTGCTCCACTTTCCCCGTTTCCAGGGCTGGCTCAGTATCTCTTTTTTTGTTGTTTGTTTGAGGGTTTTTGTTGTTGTTGGTTTCTTTTTGAGACAGTCTCCCTCTGTAGCCCAGACTTGCCTTGAGCTTGCAGTGATCCTTCTGCCTCAGCCTCCTGAGTGCTGTAGTTATAGGCATGCCCCAGTGCACCAGTTTGTTAGGCTTACATTTATTTATTTACTTATTTGTTTGTTTGCTTGTTTTTGCAGAACCAGGGATTGAACTCAGGTCCTTGTACTTGCCAGGCAAGTCCTTATTCTACCGAGCTATCACCCCAAACCTTGTTAAGTTTTTTGAGTCAGGGTCTCACTGTGTAGTTCTACCTGGCCTTGAACTCATAGAAATCTTCCTGCTTCAGCCTCCCAAGTGCTGGGATTATAGACATGTGGCCCTCCCACCCCCCAGCCCTGGGCATGCAGCCTGGGCAGGTAGGTACAGCGGCTGTTGGAGAAGCCATGACTCCAGGGCCCCTGAGGTCCTTCCACTCCAGGGGTGGCCAGGCCCACTCTTTGCATCCACTGCATGGACATCCCAGGTACCGCAGGAGAGGCGGAAAGTTCTTCCTCTGCCCCTCCCTTGGAAGGTTCATTACCGGGCCACTCATTCATTCAGCAAGCCTGATTCAGTGTGTACTATGGTGCAGGCCTCAGGTGTTTAAAGATGTTGAGAGGCTCGTTAAAAACTTAGAGGCCAGGGGGATAGCTCAATAGAGAAAGTGATTGCCTGGCAAATGCAGGGTCCTGAGTTCAATCCCCAGTACTGCAAATAAATAAGCAAATAAAATCCACAATGTGCCGGGCGTGGTGGCTCACGCCTGTAATCCCAGCACTCGGGAGGCTGAGGCAGGAGGATTGGTGCGAGTTCGAGACCAGCCTGGGCTACAAAAGTGAGCTCAAGGCCAGCCTGAAATGCATAGCGAGGCCCTGTCTCAAAAAAAAAGAGTGGGAAAGGGAGAAGAGCGAAGGCCACCTCCAGAAAGAAGGAAGCAGTGCCGAGGAATGGTGGCAGCTGTGGAGTGAGGTCAGGGCAGGAAGGTGGCAGGGCCGTGGGAGGAGACAGCTTCAGACTCATGGTGGGTCGACTTGGGCCAGGTGACAGGGTAAATGCAGGTGTGTGCAAAGTAGAAGCCATGCTTGGAGGTTTTGTTTTACTTTATTTTGAAAAGTGAAAGTAAAGCAAGAACAAAAATCAGAAAGAAAGAAAAAACAGGGCAATATACAACAATACATATGTTGCAGATTTTCAAACCAGCTAATTAACAATGGTTAATATATTATCTATTTTATTGTAAAATCTGTTGCTCAGATTAACAGATATAGTTGTGTAAGATTGGACCTATGGCTGGGTATTACCACTTGCTTTCAAGAAACCTTAAATTTTGGGGGCCTGGCAGGATGGCTCAGTGATCTAAAGCGCCTGCTTAGGCGGCTGCAGGGACCACGGTTTGATCCCTGGCAGCACATGCTGCACCAGCCCTGCCCTCAGGGCAGGCTGAGCCAGCCATACAAATAAATAAATAAACAAACAAAAGTTCTGAAACAAGAAAAAAATAAATAAAAAAAAGAAAGAAACCTTAAATTTTTGTTTCTCTCTTTTACCTCTTCTTGTTTTTTATTGTATTTTTTGTTACTTTCAATAAGAAATAACAATGTGACAGTTTCAGAACACATTAGTAGTACATTTCCAATATTTAATACAATGCATATTGTTGTCCTCTTATTAGTTATACAGAGCACAGGGTGTAGATGTTATAATTTCTCTAAACATTTTTAGTACGAAAAATTTTTTTCTGACTGAAGAGAAACTGACATCAGTTCTACAAAGCACTGTACATGGTTCCAAAGTAAATCCTGAGGGGATTTGACTGACCTTGAGAGGTACAAAAGTTACATGTTTTGCTATACAGGTCTTGCTTTAACTTGCCCTTAACCACCAAGCAGAAAAGTTTAACCACAAGGCAGAAAACATAAAGCTAGATTAGAATGCTGAGCTGTAAAAGGCTTAAACCAACAGTTTCTAATGTTGCCAGTTTTACTAATAACCCACTGCGATTATGAAACATTGGATTATGTATACATGCTTGGAGTTTTGACCTCTCCCAGCCTCCAGTGCAGGGCAGTCCTTTCTCCTGACCTGGGGCAGTGGCGGTGAGCTGGCCCCTAGCCACCAGGGAAGCCACCCCCCAGCATGCTGAGTTATTAAGCAAAAGCTATAGATCAGGCCTAGTAAATACCTTTTCAATTCCATGGTAAACTGAGAGGCATCTGTATCACAGTGTTGTCTGTGTTGTTCTTTGGAGCATATAGAAAAATTTTATTTTATTTTATTTTATTTTTTGTCTTTTTAAGACAGGGTCTCACTATGAAGTTCAGGCTGGCCTTGACCTCACTTTTGTAGCCCCGGCTGGTCTCGAACTCACGCTGATCCGCCTGTCTCAGCCTCCCAAGTGCTGGGATTACAGGTGTGAGCCACCATGCCCAGCTAGAAAAATTTTAAAGAGAAAGATCACACACTTCTTTTAGAGTGATTTAAATGAAAACTAAAGGACTGAGGTCTGAGGCCTGGTGGCACGTGTCTTGTAGTCCCAGCACTGGGAAAAGCTGAGGCTGGAAAATCACAGGTCGGACGGAGCCCAGCCAGGGCAACGTAGTGCTCATGAAAACTCTGTCTCAAAGAAAGATACACAAAATTAAAAAAGGCTCGGAGTGCAAATCTCTGTGAAGCCTTAGGCTCTATCTTCAGTAGTGGGAAAATGGAAAATGAACAAAAGCAACAACTGAATTCTTAAACAGAGTAATTACGTACAGCCCACCTGTAACCCCAGCATCTTCTGGGGGGTAGGAAGCTGAGGCAGGAGGATTGAAAGTTCAGTGCAAGCTTGGTCAATTTGGCAAGCTCATGTCTTATACAATAAGGCAGGCCAGGGGTGTAACTCCATGGTAGCCTGTTTGCTTGAGTTTGATTCTCCAGTACCACAGACAATACAGTCGCAACCCAAAAGCCCTGAATGCTTGGCTTTAAAATGCCTAACACAGAGGCTTCTTGGGGTTCAGTGTACCAGGAGAAGGGGCCCCTGGAGTAGGGGGGGCCCCAGGCAGCTGTGGTGGTGGTCACTGCATGCAGCCCACAAGCAGTGGTGGCAATTCCATTTTATCCTTTTCCTTTGCAGGGTGGGCAGCAGCCTGGGCCTAGGCAGCCTGAGGAGTGCTCAGCTGCCTACAGTGTCCACACACCTAGCCTGTATGCTTTGAAATGGTGACAAAGCAAACAGAAATGGAGAACCTATAGCAGAACCGGTGAAACTTTGTGGCCTGCAAAGCCCAAAGTAGACACAAAACACTGGCTCTGGGGTCAAGCTGGTAGCGGAGGTGTGGGTGTGGGTGGGGGTGGGGAGGAGGCAGAGGGAAGGTAGAGGGGACATGAGGAGACGCACCCTGCAGAGCCCATCCCCACGGTCAGAGCCGGCAGAAGCCTGGTCGGAAGGGCAGGGTGTGAGACAACAGGAGCATCAAGGATGAGTCAGAGAACTTGCTTGGGACCACTGAGGCTATCAAAGCAGCATGCTCCAACACAGAGCTAGGGCAGGGCCGGATGGCAGAAGGAGTCTTTGAACTGGGACTAAGTGCTGCGAGGTGCCCCCCGAGCCCCAGGCGCCAGGCAGACACGCTACCGGAACCGTAGAGTTCTACCAGAATGCAAGTTCCTCAAGGCAGAGCCCACACTGCTCCAAAAAGTGCTGCTCTTGGGACGAGGCCGCTGCAGAGCTCACTGAAGTGGCCCGGTTGCATTTGGGTGACTTGGCAAGACCTAGGTTAAAGCGAGAGTCTGAGTCCCTGGCTTTCAGGTCGTAGCTGTGGTCTGGAGGACAGCACTAGCGCACGCTTGTGCAGAGGAGTTCCATCTCTGTGTGCAGTAGCTCGGCGGTGCTGTTAAACGCCCCTCTTGTCAGGCTGCATCGTTTTGGTTCTCTTCACCCAGCAGCAGGAGAGCGGAGCTGCCGAGAGGTGCGCTTACATCAGGCAGCTCCTGGGCGTAACCCGGAATGAGGCGCTCTGCTTCTTCATGCCTTTGTCAATTCATCTGTGAAGCAAAGATTCTTACTCTCCCTTCAGTGAGCTGTGGATTTAATAAATGATCTTCAATCTGCCGACTTAAGGGTTTTTAACTCTTTGGCGAGTAAGAGTTGCTCTGTGGAGACTGTGCTTCCAATTTCAGATGATCCAGATTTTTCTCTGGGCTGGCAATGCTAGGTAGGCCTCTGTGTCCAATGCTGACCAGTGGCAGGGAACAAGCCCTCAGGTGACCAAGTGACACCTTGCAGGACTGCGTTGCTGACCTCGGGGTTAGGACGGTCTGGTGTCTTAGGGCATTTCAATGTGGTATGTTCCTCTTCTCCTGGCTGTGAAGGGAGGCAAATCAAGGAGAACAGCTAGGGCTGTTATCAGGTCTTAAAACAGGGCCCAGTTATCCTTCGGAGAACAGCTAGATCATGATCACGTCTGCCTCCTGATGAGAGCACCCCAACATCTTGGGTGGACCCCACCTTCCTGCCCTGACAGTTGGACGGACTCTAGCCCCTGGCTCCAGCCGCAGCAGCCCCCTCGGGGCCTCCTCCCGCTGACCCCTCCCACTCCTATTCCTTCTGCCTAGACAGTGTAGACGCGCCCCGCTCCCTCTCCCACTTTGTTTTTGTTCCAATCTTTTTTTTTTAGCTCAGCAGATTTTTTTTTTCTTGTTTCCAAACTTTTGTTTGTTTGTTTATTTTTTTTTTTATGGCCAGCTCAGCCTGCCCTGAGGGCAGGGCTGGCGCAGCATGTGGTGCCGGGGATCAAACCGAGGTCCCTGCAGCTGCCCAAGCTTTCCTAAGCACGCGCTTTAGATCACTGCGCCATCCTGCCAGGCCCCTTTTGTTCCAATCTTATCAACCTTTCCCAAATAGCACAAATGCTCCCTCCCAGATTCCACATACACTTCCTGTTTCTCTAGAGTGACTCTCACAGGCCAACATACAGTGCGACTTGGTTTATTCTCTGCCTCCTCCCACTAGAATGTAAACTTCATGGAAGACAGTGTTTGTTGAATGACTGCCTGCCACCGAAGTGCTCAGGCCACATTAGCTAATGCTAGTGCTGGGTGACACACAGCTATTTCTGACACTGTACCTTTCTAGCAATAGCAGACCCAGCACCTTTACTACTCCTGATCCTTAGTCCGTCATGCAAGTAAAGGTCCCTCATCTACTGGTCTTGAGGAGCCATCTTGTTAAATCCCGCACCTGGGAAACAGACAGCAAAGAGGAAGAAGAGCAAGCCCATGCTTAAGCTTTCAGACTTGTCTTACCAAGCCAAGGGAGAAAAAAAAAAAAGTGTCTGTACAACAATGTTGTTCCCTTGATATTAAATTACTATTAAAATGGAGTGGAATCTCCCATGCCCAACTCCTACAGAGATGGACAAAGCAACATAAGAGAAAAAGTAGCTGCCCCCAGAGATGTCAGTTGTAATGAAAATGTTTACTTTCATTGCATTTCATGGTTCACACATAGCTAAGGGTCAACATCACGCCACCACCCAAATCACTGAGCCGAGCAGAGATTAGAGGAAGGCATTCTGATAGAGAAAAACATTGACAGTATGATCACAAGCATGGATTGCTAAGAAAAAGAAATCCCAAGATAAAATAAAGTTACTTAATCAGTAAAAAAGAAAACAAGAAATCCTGCTCTGTCGTCACTTCTCCCTCAGTGCCAGGTCGGGTTGTCCCCTCTCTGTGGAGACCAGGGTGCGTGTCCCCAGCACCCGCTGTGAGTGAGTCCTAGTGGCACAGGAAGGCTGAGGGGTGGCACTTCCGTGAGGCTAGTCCTGGGTTCACGCTGTTGGTGACCATGGTGGAGAAGGTTACGCTTGGTGTTTTTAGAGCTTAGCCAGAAATGGGTAAAATCTCACAACTCGGCCTTTCCCTGAGTACTATTTTGGGCTGAGATGGTAAAGGCTAAAAATAGCTGCCCAGAATTTCATGGTGGCCTCCTGAGCTCATCTGTCTTCTCCCAGCCCCTCAGAGCTGCAGCACCTATCAAACTTCTCGTGACCTCCCAGGGAAACACACTGGTGCCAGCTTCCATGTGGCCAGAAAGCATGGAGATAAAAAAGTGGTCAGTTGACACCAGCCACCACTTAGATCTCTGAAAATTTTGCTCTGATTTCTGTAAAGACTTTTAGGAATACACTGCTATTTACCAGAATTTCCGTTGACATATTAACATAATCTCCCGTGTGTGCTATGCTAAAAAACCATTTTCATTAGGTTAAAAATCAAAGATAACTAGGATATTTATTAGTGTGGTAAGTGTCCTTCATCTTGTAATTTGGTGAATGCGTTTGTGATTAAGGTGTACCCTAATATTTGAGAAAATTACGACATATAAATACAGTTGCATCGATTGCTGCTCTCAATATGCTTTTAACCTCTTCAAAGGAGCCATTAACATCACAGTCAGGAGCAGAGTGGAGTTCAGAGAACTCGCGCAGGTACCGTGAGAGGCTGTGTGTGCGGTGCTGAGCCGGCCTGTACACTGCGGAACGTTCCACTTTGTAGGTTGAGAGTTTGATTTTGTACTGAGCGGTGTGGACGGGATGCAGTTCGTATCTTCACTTTCTGAGTTCATCTTGAAATACTTCGGAGCTTTTCACTTTATTCAAATAACATAGCACATGATAACTGATTATTCAATGAAAGCATTGCCTATCTTTTTCAATTTTATATGTCTACACGTTTTAAACACACAAAGATGGACAGATACACACACAGCCTTCCGACGCAGAGCTCTGGCTGAGGAGCTCTGGCCCTGGCCTTTGCTTCCTGCTGGAACAGGAAGGACGTCGCTCCCCCGGGCCCGATGCAGGGCGGATGACTCCCGGCACGGGGCACCGAGAGTACACCAGTGCCACGGAGGACCATGCCCCACCACAAGAAATCCACAGATGAAGCCTAAAGATGCCCACACTGGAGCTCTTGACATGGACAGAAGGACACAGGACACTAAGTGCAAATGTGGCCACAAGTGCTCCCATGAGTTTTTACACACCAGCTCGTCTAGTCCTGCGAGCACCACTGTGCAAGAGGCGAGACTGCTGTGCCCATTTCTCAGATGAGGAAATTGCTGCCAGAAGCTTCGGTCCCCCGCATCCTAGCGTCCCATCCTGGGTGAGGCAACAGGTGTGCACCTAGGTAGCATGAGCCCACGGTGTGGGCCACAAAACACGCACCATCAGGGAAGCCACAGGCTGTGTCCTCGCTGGCCCTCCTTTCCACAGCATGGCATGGGCTTGCTCATTCTTCTTCAAGGTGCAGCTGCCCAGCCTCAGACATGGAACCCTGAGCTGGCTCCTTCACCACCCTGGGCATCTGTTCTCTGCCTTTAAACTCAGGAAACCTAAAGGTTCAGGAGGTAGCTCAGAGCAAGGACTCAGGATGCTTAGTCACTGTTGTCATCCTGCCATTACTGCCTCATTATTATTATTAGTAGTAGCAGTAATAGCAGTAGTAGTAGTAGTAGTAGTAGTAGTAGTAGTAGTAGTAGTATTTCTGGTACTGGGGATCAAACTCATGACTTTGGGCTTACCAGGTAGGTGCCTAAACCACTGAGCCCTTACTCCAGCCCTTACTGCCTCATTATGAACACAGCAGACCAAGTGCACATTGGACCTATAGAGGCCAATAAGGCCTAACACGTTTTCAGAGCACCAAATTAGAGAAAAGCTAAATATGTGATGATATTTTTTTTTAATGGGGAAATGTGTTTTTCTCAGCCCTTGATTTTGGTAAAATCTGGTCTCTACTCGGATGGAACCTACCACTAGTATCTGAAGCCTTAAGATCTCCATTTTGTTTTTTGTTTGTCTGAATTCCTTTTTTTGTGTGTTAGTTCCCTGAAACCCACTTGTGATCAGGTTCCCCAAAATGAGGTACCATAGGGGACAACGTACAGGATCAGGTTACGAGGGTGTGCAGACGCAGCGCTGAGTTTATGAAGGAGGGACTACAGGAGTTTCAGTGACATCTGATAGAAACCTGTGAAGAGCAAGTGTGTGATGTGGGATGTACTCCTGTTGGTTGGCTAAGCAGGGACACAGTCTTTTGAACCAGAGGACTCACAGCCGGAAAGAGATTCTTGTGCTGTTTTTGCTATGAGATTCCAGGGTATAAAGCACTGCTATGGTAGGTGTGGTTCTTCCAGAACCTTCTATGCCTTGGGAGTCTCACAACCTGCTAGAAGGGGCAGTGCACACAGTGCAGCATTTAACCTCCACAAAGCCTCAGAAAGAGGCCTCAGCAGTGCGGGGGGATTCAACATGCCAGGCGCAGACCTTGTCTGAGAGGGCAGAATGCTGGCTATTCACCTTATGACCTTGCTCGCCATCCAGACCTCACTGCCAATGGTAGGAGTTTAGTAATCTTGGCCTCACACAGGTGAGCCTGTGTCATCAAGAACACAGACTGAGAGAGCTGGACCTACCCTGGCCCCGTCCTGGAGGAGATCTTAGGCTGAAGTTAGAGAACAGGCGTGGTCCTGAGCGTCTTGGAGGTTCCCTCTTGTCTCTCGTTGAGGCGAGATGGCTCTAGTGGCCATCTGGGGATGCA
>PVJA010052030.1:0-12579 GCA_004027025.1 Myocastor coypus
TAAAAAAAAAAAAGCTTAATTATACTGCATGAAACACAGAGCTAGATTGATGAGGTGAGCTGTAGTAGGCTTGGATCAATAGCCTCCAACATTGCAGACTTCACTGATGACCCACTGCAATTGTAGAACACTGGACTGTGTATGCATCTGCTTTCTCTTAGTCCAAAGAGAAGAATTTTCTTTTCTTTTTTCTTAGCAACACCAATAGGAAGGTGGGTCATGACCACACACTGTGCTCTGTAGAACTATTGTGAGGACAATATGCATTGTGTCAACTGTTAAAAAAAAAAGGGGGAAAAGAAAAAAAAAAGTAATGTTTATTGAAAGTGTTAATGTTTAATTGTTTGATCAATCTTATATACCTATATCTATTAATCTAAACTGATCTGATGATGAAAATATGTAATATAACCATTATTAAATTTAAATAATAATTTTAAAAAGAAAGAAAAAATAAATAAAATAAAATTCAATATTCAAAGGTAGAACCGTTTAACAAAGTATTAGTTCTCTACATGACATTTTAAGAATAAAATTACTAAATATTGAGGATAAAATATTTATCAATTTTATTTTTCCAACTGTATTCTGCCTTTTCATATATATATATATATATATATATATATATATATATGTATGTATATATATACTCACACATATACATATATTACATATGATATATAGATGTATGATATGTATGTATTATATATATATTTTTATATATGAAAAACCCCAGTCACATCAATTATAGTAGGTTAAGATAATAGTTTCCTAAAAATTATGTCTTACCCCCAGAAGTTGCCACTGCCTTCTATGCCTCATATGCAGATGTGATTAAGACTCTGAGATGAGAAGACTATCCTAGATTATCTGAGCCTTAAATGCAACCTTATGTGTGTTTCTCAGAGGGAGAGAGAAAAGGAGCCTTGACAGGAAAGGTGACTTCACTGTAACTGTGCAGGCAGGGCATGGGCTGGCTCAGCACAGCTGGGAAATACTTGAGCCCTCAGAACTGGGGGAGGTGGGGAGAGTCTGTGCCCTGCAGCATGGTCAGGGCAGCCCTGCAGACAACTCTGATTCCACCCAGGGACTGATACTCCAGAACCGGAGGGAGAATTTCCTGCTGTTTCAGACACAGAAGTAGTCAGAGAAAAACATGCTGACCCTGCGAGGGTCTGAACTTCAGTATGTCTGGGCCTCAGACAGTCGCATGGACCCTGCATGCTCTGGCTAGAAAACTTCTTTCTCCTATAAGATAAGCTCTTACCTACATTGGATTAAAGTCATTCAGGATCATCATATCCTCTTTCTGACAGCCCTGAAATAAAACAGTAAAGTAGAAGCCAGGCTGTCCTCTGTCATCCTTAGGGAAATGAACACTCAGGAAGGAGTCAGTGTCCTCCTCGGGAACAGCAGCCAGTGGTACAGGGAGCAACATTCCGTGCTTGATAGTTGGGCTACAGTGCTGACCTTTCTTACTGAGCCATTTAAGCCTGAATTATTCTAATAAGAACAAGCCAATTAGCTGATAAGTGACATCACACTCAGCCAAGAATCAGCACATGGGTCAATCATTAATTTTATTGATCTTTTGGAAGAACATGGAGCTCTTAAGACTCACCCACCAAAGCAGAGGTGGAAAAATGCAAGAATGAGCTATTACCACAACATATTTTTACATTACCACATCTACAACCCAGAAGAAACTTGCAGCAGTAATAACTCAAGCAAAACATGAAGTTTAGGCAGACAGACTTACAGTAAGCTGTTCATAAGTTAACCACTAATCTAAATTCTTCTATAATCCACTAATGAGTCTTGAAGAATGCATTTGACAAATACACACACACATGTATGTATGTATGTATGTACATGTTCTCCAGTACACCGGGCAGATAGGTAAGGTAAAAATAAAAATTTAATACCTATAAGTAAATTTGATTGTTAAAACAACACAGCTTTATTGAGAAAGAAAGATAAAGAAATGAAAGAAAAACTTTGGGGGGACATGAACCCAGGGCCTCTCTCATTTTTTTTCTTTTGAACAATCTATATCATACACACAGCTTACAAGATTATATTACAGGAAATAAATAACATAGTAAAGGAGTCACAACAGTTAGCAAATGGGCACACATGTCACCATACACAGTGTATTGTACGCTTTAACAGGATAGCTGGAAATCTACACATTAAACCTAAATAGCCCAGAACAATGTTATTACCCACAAGCTTCAAGTTTCACACCATATCTCCAGACTTGTCAGTGCCACAGACCTACTCCTGTGGGTCCTTTCACTGAATATTAGCCGCACAATGTCTAGCTGCACATAACATAAATGCCATGTTTTGTTCTTACAAATTTTCTAAATTTAACACGTAAGGTATTACAATAAGAAAAAATAAACATAATTTTTAAGAACTCAAAAGTCCACCTGTGGCAGATTGTGATATTGACATTATGAGCAGATGCTCAATTGCAAATATAGACCCATTTTTAAAGACTGAATCCAACACAAAACACAAAAATTCCCTTTAAGAATTTACTCAATTGCTGAACTCCGGAGGGCTAGGAATTATTTCCACCATGCATATGTACATCAGCACATCACATTGGTACAATTTAAATATAAACAATAAATCAGGAAGGCTATCTGTTAAACAAAAGAATTTAGAGCCAGCCAAAAGTTCGGAAGCTAGGCCCTCCTCAGCCACCTTGAGCCTAACTGTCACACTGTCTGCTCTTCATGTCTCTGTGGCAGCTGTCACTTCCAAACCAACACGGCACATACCGGACAGTCCGCGCCTAAGGGCAGAGAGCGCTCAGCCGGCGCAGGTTTCTGCACAGCCCGCAGGGGCCCAGGAAGCAGTGTGGCTGGCTGCACAGAAGTACACGCCTGAGTCTCCAGGCTGGGCAGCTGAGATGCTCAGGGAGACGTGCCTGGCTGCCTTGTTGATGGAAACGAGGAATCTGTGCTTTTGATTTCTCGCCACATTAGAGCGAATGTCAATGACAAGCTGGGGACCCTGGCCAGCTTCTTGCCTGTACCAAGGGAAGTAGTTTGAAGCGCTGTCTGAATAAGTGCAGTTGAGGACACAGCTGTCTCCCTCGAGGGCCCGCAGGGTGGAAGGGTGCTGCTCCACCTTCTCTCCTCGGCTGCCTGCAAGTAGGAAAGAGAAGAGAGAAGGTCGTCAGATCCGTCTCCCCAGCTGACTTCTTCTGCAGTGCTGTGAGAACCCGAAATAAATCCGGTCTTCTCCTGGGACGCCTGGAGAACGTCTGTTCCTATACAGCACCCTGTTGCCCCCAGTCCTCCACTCACAGTCCAGCTGCAGCCACAAGAACGCGAGCGCCAAGGCCTTCATGGCTGCTCCCAATTGGATCAACCTTGGACCTGCAGTCTCTAGCCAGGAGAACCACACCTATTCTCAAGGTGTCCCTTCCTTTCACTGGAGTAGCTACCGGGGCTTCTGGCAGCGTCTACTTAGCCAACAAGAGGCTGTGCTTCTGCCCTCAGCCTGCTCATTAGAATCCCTGAAATGAACCCTCGGCATACAACCTCTGCACCATCTGGGCAATACTGCCACCTTGTGGTTGCTAAGTACTGAACACTGGCTCAATGTTCTTTCGCCCTATGAGGGACTGAGATGGACAAAAGCAGCAGTAAGAGGGTGGCAGGGCTGGTCTGATACACAAAATCAATAGTGACTGTAATTCCCTGCCTTAGCATAATGAAAGGTTTTTACAATCCTATATGGTCACCTTTACCTGTACGCAGCAAAGATCTCATGAAGTTTGTCACTCTAAAATAATTGCTCATCCCAAGATGAAGTCCCTCCTGTAGACCCAGGCAAAACTCAGAACCCAGACAGCCAGCAGGAGGGAGCTCACGCCTTGCCTGAGAAGTTTGTTGAGGGCTTTCTAAAATCCCAATGTTACAGATCGGAGAGGGTGAGGAGGCTGTGTCTGGCTCCAGCTGTCACAGTCATTGCAGTACATTGAGCTCCACAGAGACAGCCCCAGGCAAGTGAGAGCCAGACAGGTCCTGGGTGGCTCTGTACCTCACTGAGGAAACGTCAACATGGGCAAAGGAGACCCTAAGCAGGCAAGCAGCAAGATGTCATCATATGCATTCCTTGTGCAAACTTGCCAAGAGGAGCACAAAAAGAAGCGCCCAGATGCTTCTGTTAACTTCTCAGAGTTTTCTAAGAAGGGCTCAGAAAGGTGGAAGACCATGTCTGCTAAAGAAAAAGGAAAATTTGAGGACATGACCAAAGTGGACAAGGTTTTTTGTGAAAGAGAAATAAAAACTTCTATTCCTCCCAAAGAAGAAACAAAAAAGAAGTTCAAGGATCCCAATGTGCCCAAGAGGCCTCCTTCAGCCTTCTTGTTCTGTTCTGAGTACTGCCCAAAAATCAAAGAAGAACATCCTGGCCTCTCCGTTGCTAATTTCGCAAAGAAACTTGGGGAAATGTGGAATAATACTGCATCAGATGACAAGCAGCCATATGAGAAGAAGGCTACTAAGCTAAGGAAAAGAATGAAAAGGACATCACTGTCTGCCGGCTAAAGGAAAACGTGATGCAGCAAAAAAGGGAGTCATCAAGGCTGAGAAGGCAAGAAAAAGAAGAAAGAGGAGGAGCATGAAGATGAGGATGAAGAGGAGGAAGAAGATGAAGAGGATGAGGAGGATGAAGAAGAGGATGATGATGAATAAGTTGGTTCTAGCACAGGTTTGTTTTGTTTTTTTTGTTTTTTTTTTTTGTTTTTCTTGTCTATAGAGCATTTAACTTCCCTGTCCACAACTCACTCCTTTTGAAGAAAAAAAATGGAAATGTAATGCTGTGTAAGGCTTGTTTTTAAACTGTACAGTGTCTTTTCTCTGTATAGTTAACACACCACTGAATGTGTCTTTAGATAGCCCTGCCCTGGTGGTATTTTCAGTAGCCACTAACCTCACCTGGTACAGTATGGGGGTTGTAAATTGGCATGGAAATTTAAAGCAGGTTCTTGTTGGTGCACAGCATTAGTTATATATGGGGATGGTAGTTTTTCATCTTCAGTTGTCTCTGATACAGTTTATAAGAAATAATCATTCTAGAGCCAGGTGTGGTGGCACACGCCTGTAATCCCAGCACTTGGGAGGCTGATGCAGGAGGATCAGTGTGAGTTCGAGACCAGCCTGGGCTAAAAGAGTGAGCTCAAGGCCAGCCTGAGCTGCACAATGAAACCCTGTCTCAAAAAAGACAAAAAAATAATAATAATAAAGATACAGTTTATGCCTGGGGAGATAGCTCCATAGCGCAAGTGCCCGCCTGGCAAGTACAAAGTCATGAGTTCGAACCCTGGTCCGGCAAAAAGAAAGAAAGAGGGGCCCGGCGGGATGGCTCAGTGGTCTAAAGCGCCTGCTTGGGAGCTTGGGCAGCTTCAGGGACCGCGGTTCGATCCCCGGCACCACATGCTGCGCTAGCCCTGCCCTTGGGGTGGGCTGAGCCGGCCATAAAAAATGAGTGAATAAACAAACAAAGGTTCTGAAACAAGAAAAAGAATAAAAATAAAAATAAACAAAACAAAAAGAAAGAAAGAAAGAAAGAATCATTCTATTAACTGAATACCATTCTGTTATTGCAAAAAAAAAAAAATTGCAGCTGTTTTGCTAACATTCTGAATGCTTCTAAGTAAGTATAATTTTTATTAGTAAAAAAAAATAAAATAAAATCCCACTAGACTAGAAATCCTTCACAGACCCCACACTCCATGGGACTCACAGGAATGCACAAGCTTCTGTAATGAATCTGTCTTTAACGTTCATCCAGACTGCAAAGATCCCTGTAAGATGCTTTTCAAACACCTGTACTCACCAGTGAGCTGAGGACGGTCCTGCTCCGGTCTCCAGGACCGTGATGCTTAGCCTGGTGGGTTCCTTTTGCTACTATAGCTTCCCTTCCCTCCCTCGTGTGCTTGCCATAGTGCACATCCCCAGTTGTAAGCCTTGTATACGTTCCTGCATAAGTGTTTTCCACATGGAAAAGTCAAGGTAGGTCTTAGATCAGAGATTAGATGCAAAGGAAAATGCAGAAATCAAGGTCGATATTTGTGTACAATGCTGAATCATTACTAATGAATTGAGAAGAGGTAGATGCTGTAGGTATTCACCCACAGCGGGGCGGAGTTTACATGTTTGAAATCAAAGAAACATCATGACTTACTATCCATCCTTTTTACTGAAATTTACATTTAAGATTTGTCTTTTTTTAAGATTTGTCTTTTACAGAAGTTTCTCCCATGTCCCCATGACTATCTAAGAAGAGAGACGAGGAGGAGGTGAAGGCTTGAGCCACATGGCCAGCAGGGGAAAGTGGAACCCAGGGTCAAGGCTCTGAGGGTAAACCAAGTGAATCCATGGTCAGGGCATAACGGGATGGGTCTGTGTTTATTACTGTTCTTTTTGGTACACTAGAGCCATAGTTCTTCAGATAATTTCACAAGTTATTACTGAAATTGCTGTCCTGATGTATAATGCTATAACAGTCTTCTCCAACCAGCGAGAGGAAGGTCCACACAAGAAAGGAAGAGGAATGCATGAGGAGGAAGCGCTGTGCACTGTTTATGGCAAAGTGCCTTTAAATCTTAGAGTTCTCTGGAATAAAGGTTGAGAAAAGATAGCAATTATGACTTCTAGATCTGCAGAACTTGCAAGGACAGTCAGCACAGAAATTGATCATAACTCCTGCATATCACCCATATGTATATATATATATATATATATATATATATATATATATATATATACAATTAACATTAACTTTATCATACCAGACTGAGGGAGACAGAGCACATGTCACCTAAACTATAACTCCAGAATCTGTCATCGTATTATGAGTTTCATTTTTCCTACACATTACTTGACACTGGAGTTCAATATTTGAGTATAGAATTCAGAATTGAATGTGATCTACACATTACAATGCTAGAATGAATATTCCGGGGACAAATGTCCAGCCTTGTGGCTTCTTTATTAACTCCTAGTTCCTTATCAAAAACAGTGCTATGGAGTTGCTCCATTTTCTCATACCTCACTATACACATGTCATATTGACTTTGTTTTTAATTTTCCCATTTTACTTTTGATCATTGTTGTGTGCATGATATTCCTTATATTTATAAATATAGAATACTGACTGCAGTCTTTCATTATTAACATGAAGTAGAAAGTACATCTCTGTATTGAGGACAGTAATAAGAAGTCCTTGGTGCCCCTGCTGAGGCCAGAGTGAGCTGGTGGTGTACAAGGAGAGGGAGAGTGCTTGAGCCGAGCCCTCCTCTCCTAATACAGTGATACACGTGCACCCGTGTTTAAAGCAGCACAATTTGTAACAGCTAGATCATGGAAAGAACCCAAATGCTCATTGATTGAGGAAGGGATTTAAAA
This sequence comes from Myocastor coypus, assembly GCA_004027025.1. Taxonomy (NCBI): domain Eukaryota; kingdom Metazoa; phylum Chordata; class Mammalia; order Rodentia; family Myocastoridae; genus Myocastor; species Myocastor coypus. The sequence goes on from PVJA010052030.1 coordinate 7,434, forward strand.
AAAGATGTGGTCCTTTTATACAATGGAATACTACTCAGCCATACAGAAAGATTAACTTGAGACTTTTATAGGTGAATGGATGTATCTCAAGGCCATACTCACAAGTGAAACAAATCAAACTCACATGTATAAACACCAGATTGTCTAGTGAGAGGAGATGAGACAGTAAATTAGATCCAAAATATACAATAGATACTGTGAAGTGGTAAGAAACTGTTGAAAAGGAATAATAAACTGGGATAGAAAAAAGATAATGGAAAGGAAAATAGATATAGGCAGAGATATAGATAAAGATACAAGATAATTAAGATTGTTATACTGCTTGGGGCTAGGGAGATAGTTCAGCAACTTAAGGGCCTGCCTGGCAAGCACAAGGTCCTGAGTTAGATCCCCAGTACCAAATAAATAAATAAATAAATAAATAATTTTTTAAAATTTAAAAAAAATGTTATACTGCTAGTATCTCTTAGTTTATTGAAAAGAAAAATTTGTGCTAATTTGTATGGACAATTAAGTGCCTATATCTTATGTTCTGAGTAACTAAAGATAACAATACACAATATATTAACTATTGTTAATCTATTATCTTCCTTTTTTAAATTTTTTGTATTTTATTTTTTTCTTGTTTCAGAACTTTTGTTTGTTTGTTTATTTTTATTTTTATGGCCAGCTCAGCCTGCCCTGAGGGCAGGGCTGGCGCAGCATGTGGTGCCAGGGATCAAACCGCGGACCCTGAAGCCGCCTGCAGGCGCTTTAGACCACTGAGCCATCCTACCGGGCCCTATTATCTTCTTTTGAAATTTTGTTTTTTCTGCTTAAAATAAAACAAATTAAATAAATAAGTTTTCATTAATGCTAAAGATAATAGAGTTAGTTCAATGAACAAAAATAACACTTTAAATTCTAATTGACAGTTTCTAAAAAATATAGATCAGCAACTGGGCCATGTTGAAACAAGAGCATAATTGAACTTTTACTGGGAGGTCTTTAAGAAGACAGGGAATTTGATAGAATCAGTGTCAATGAGAAATTTTTTGACGGATGGATATTTGGATAAAAATGAGGGATAAGAAGCAATAGAAAAGCCTGAGCTTTCACAGAGAGCAGATTGGTCAAGCAATGGCTGTGGCTCATCCAGATGGCTGACAATGACAAAAGATCTACAAGTTGCTATACACGGTTTCAGGGTAAATCCTGAAGAGATCTGACTGACCTTATCAGATACAAAAGTTACATGTTTAGTTATATAGGTCTTGCTTTAACTTCATCTTAAACATCCAGCAGAAGAGTATAACCATGAGGTATAAAAAGTAAAGTCATATTAATATGCTGAGCTGTAAAAGGCTCAAGTCAACAGCTTCTGACAATTGCTAGTTCCACTGATAGCCCACTACTGTTATGGACTCTTGGGCTGTATTGGGTTATTTTGCTGAATTCAAGTACCTACAATATTTGAATTGGCAGCAAGTATGAAAATGTCCTTCATTTAAAGACTTCTTGAAATACAGCTTCTCTAATAGCAATGGAACACTCATCTCTGACAAAACAAAACAAAAAAGAGGATATAAATGAAGAACCATTTTATAGTGAAAAAATATACACAAAATAGTTAGGATAGATATACAGCTACTTTCTCTTAGTTCAATGAGAAGAAAGATTTGTGCTAAAATTGTTTAGACAAGATATAATGTCTGCATCTTGTACTCTGAATAACCATTACAAAGATAACAATATGCAAAGTATTAATTATTGTAACTGTCCTACTAACCTGTTGTGAAACTGTCTCATTGCTATTTTTTCTCATTAAAGTTAATTTTTAAAAAATAAAGAAAAGAAAGGCCTGAAAAGGAAAAGCTATATAAGAAAGGATTTTAATTGCAAGATTATATGCTGCTTACATGTATTTTATCTTACAGTCCTGACTGTGGTGATTGATCTACTGTGTCAGCCTGAGAAGCTTAGAAGCTTAACTAAATTGGCTTGCAATTCCACTCCCTAGGGTATAAAAGAGCCACCCTAGAGTGGCTCATCACTTAAAGGATACCAAAAAAATGAGAAATATGGAGGGTTCCATTTCTTCGGGAACTCCAGTCTTCGCTGTCAGCTTAGACTTCATCTCCTGGCTTCTATTATAAACTCTTCGGCTTCCACCTTGTATCCTTCAGCCTTCTGGTGTAGACTCATCAGCCTTCCATCATAGACCCATCAGCCTCCTGATGTGGACTTGCACAGAACACTTCAGTGAGCTCCAGGCCATGGACTGAATTCTTCAGTCTACAGTGTGTAGACACGCTCTGCATGCTTGCTCATTCAACTTTGAGGCTCACCGTCATAAGCCAATCTGATAATTTCTTATTTCTTATATATTTGTACCTCTTATGTTATATCTGTCCCCCTAGTAAAATCCTGACTGCCCTACTGTTAATTTTCAGCTTTGAGAATTGACTGCCCAGAAGATGTGATCTAACATTCAAAAGACCAACATCGGCGTTCCTGCGACTAACTTCCTGTTCCAGGCCCGACCCGAATCCCGGCCGGTGGCAGAGCCCGAGCGTCGGCCGCGGGTAAGCTGCCTGCGCCCCTCTGCCCCGCCTCTGCGTTCCTGCGACTAACTTCCTGTTCCAGACCCGACCCGAATCCCAGCCGGTAGCAGAGGCGCCAGCTGGGTCAGGATCCTTGGCCCGCCTTCCCCTCCCCGGCTCCCCCCCTTTTTTTTTAACCCCGCCAGCCCAAGCTCCAGCACCAAACCCATCAAACATCTCGTCTGGCAACCGATCTGGTCAACGAGGCTACCAGGACTACTCAATCCCAAAGCTCCACCTCCACCTACAGACCACATCCGCCGGGATTCACAGAAGCTGGCAGCCAGAGCTCCAGCACAGAGTCAGGAACCTCTGTAGAGGAACCAGCCTGGAGTCTCCAGACCAAACGCCCATAGACACAGCATAACGCCACCAAAGTGCAGAGGTCGCTTCCACACAAAATGATAACAACAAGGAATAGGATGCAATCTCAGGGCCCATGCCCACCCAAACTAAATACAGAAGACACTATCATGGAAGAAAATAGGAACCGTACAGATGAAACCTCTGAATTGGTAGCATCTGAGGCAGACACACAAGTGCAGAAACTTATAGAGCAACTGAGATCAGAGATAACATCTGAAGTAAAAAAAGAAATGCATGAAGTGGAAAATGGCTGGAGACACGTATAGAGGACATTAGAGCAGAAATAATATCTAAAGTTGACAAAGACATGCCTAAATCAATAGCATCCCAAGTAGGGGAACAACTACACAAAAGTAGAAAGGAGCACAAAACAGAAATAATCTCTGTATTAGACAAAGGATAACCATAATGACAGACTTCAATACTATTAAAGAAGACATCGATAAAAAATTAGAGGAGAATAGAAAAATGATGGGCTCCCTGACGGAGCAATATAGGAAAGAAATAGATCGCATGAAACAGTTTCAAAGAGATATACAAGAAAATAAAACTGCGATGACAAGTTGGCAGAGCGAATGAACAAAAATGAAGATAGAGTTTCGAATCTTGAAGACACAGTTGCAACCAGTGAAAGAGTAAGAAAGGATGTTTTAAAAACAACCAGAATGCAGGAAAAAATAATTCATCATCTGCAAGACGATGCGAAAATGAACAATGTGAGATTAATGGGAATCAATGAGAAAGAAGGAGTCAATACAAATGATATAAAAAGAATATGGGCAGAAGTAATAGCAGAAAACTTCCCAAACATGAGAAAACAATGGGACTTTCAGGTAACTGAAGCCTACAGAACCCCAAATAACATCAACCCAACTAAAAACACACCAAGACATATAATAGTCAAGATACCAGAAATCCACCTGAAGAATAATATACTAAAAGCTGCTAGAGAAAAGAAACACATCACATTTAAAGGAATACCCATCTGAATAACAGCAGATTTCTCTTCACAAACCATGAAGTCAAGAAGAGCATGGAGCAGAGTGCTTCAAGTCCTCCATGAAAACAATTTTCAGCCCAGACTATTGTACCTGGCAAAACTCTCCTTCAAGTATGAGGGAGAAGTGAAATATTTCCATGACAAAGAACAACTAAAGAATTTCGTGACATCAAAACCAGTGCTACATAATATTCTAACAAATATTATACAAAGGGACCAAAATGACCCAAATCCAACAAATGTGAACAGAAAGATCCCACAAAATAGAGTAACCAACTAAAAATAGGAGGAAAAATTGGTAAACACTAGCGAATAAGAGTCATGTCTGCCATAAGTCAATACATTTCAATTATAGCCATCAATGTAAATGGACTCAATTCTCCAATTAAAAGAAGTAGACTCGCCGGGCGTGGTGGCGCACGCCTGTAATCCCAGCACTTGGGAGGCTGAGGCAGGAGGATCAATGCGAGTTCGAGACCAGCCTGGGCTACAAAAGTGAGCTCAAGGCCAGCCTCAACTGCATAGCGAGACCCTGTCTCAATAAGACAAAAAAAAAAAAAAAAGGTAAAAGAAGTAGACTTGCAGAGTGGATAAGGAAACAGAGCCCAACAATATGCTGCATACAAGAAACACATTTAACCCATAAAGAAACTCATAGGCTTAAAGTTAAAGGTTGGAAAACAATACTACATGCTCCAGCACCTCAAAGAAAAAGCAGGGGTAGCAATCCTCTTTGAAGACAGTCTAAACTTCAAACCAAGACTGATCAAACGAAATAGAGCAGGCCACTACATACTGGTTAGAGGAAAAATTCATGATGAAGAGGTATCACTCATAAATATGTATGCACCCAACAAGGGAGCAGCAAGCTATGTAAAACAAACCTTAATGGACCTGAAAAAAATCTCATATCCAATACTACAATCATAACAGGAGACCTAAACACTCCCTTATCCAAAAAAGATAGGTCAAGCAAACAAAAAATCAGCAAAGAAGTGACAGAACTGAATCAGAACTTGAAACAATTGGACTTAGTGGACATATACAGAGTGTTCCATCCAACCACCTCAAAATACACATTCTTCTCAGCTGCACATGGGACATTTTCTAAAATAGATCATATATTAGTCCATAGATCATGCTTAAGTAGATGCAAGAAAACAGAAATTATCCCATGCATATTATCTGACCACAGTGC